>CAMOHE010052803.1:0-39454 GCA_946598075.1 Artocarpus hirsutus | reverse complement strand
AGGACACTATGATGGGCGTGTGAGCTAAGGAAGATGGTTGCAAATGGAAGAACGCCAAGGAAAGGAGTTTTTAAAGAATCATTTTATGATTATTTTTGTTTTGAGTATGTTCATATATTTTAAGGATATATAATTTTATAAATTTTGTGAATGTTTGTTTACTGTATTTTTATAAAGTTTTCTTCCGCATTTGAAGTTTTAAAACTTGTTTTAAAAAGAATTTTTTTTAGTTCGGCCTGCCGGATGTCAAGCATCGGCCTGCCGATCTTTTGGATTTTGAAAACCCCATTCTGCAAGGCCTCGAACGGCCTGCCGATGGGTGACCTTCGGCCTGCCGGTTGAGTTCGGCCTGCCGAAGGTAAAAGTTCGACCTGCCGATCGAGACATGTTCAAAGAATTTTGTCTTTTGTTTTTCAAGTGCCATTTAAGTTTAAATAATATTAGCAAACTATTTATACAATGTTTATGGGAAAAGCAACTTGTTTTAATTAAGAAAGATTATCATTTCTTATAAAGTATATATATTTATAAAAAAAAAAATGTATGCAAAGATCCTGGGAATGCTTTTCCAAACTATGATTTCAAATGTATGTTATTAATTACAATAGTTTGCTTTAGTTTTAATGAATGAATGTAACGTTATCTGTGACGTCCAAAAAGGGGGCGTTACAGTTCCAAAGTATGTTATCTTGATCACCAAGAAATGAGCGGATTTCATCAACCTATCAATAATTACCCAAATTGCATCATAACCATTGGTTGTCTTAGGTTGTCCCACTATAAAATCCATAGCAACATCCTCCCTCTTCCACTCTAGATTGTAAATAGGATGCAGAACTACTCTAAGTCTCTAGTGTTTTGCCTTAACCCTCGGACAAATGAAGCAAGTCTAAACATACTTTGCTACATCTATCTTTATACCAAACCACTAGAAACTATTTTTCAAGTCGTGGTACATCTTGGTGGATCCAGGATGCATCGAGTAAGGATTACATTGAGCTTACTTGAATATCTTCTTTCCTAGTTCTTCATTGTCAGGAACACATAAATGGTTGTCAAAGAAAAATACCCTATCATTGGACACTTGGAAGCCTTCACTTTTCCTTGCTTGTACCTCTTGTTTAGCCTATAGAATACTTAGATCTACATCTTGTTTCACCCGAATATCATCGAGTAGTGTTGAAGCCAAGGTCAAAGCAGAGAGTTGAACCAAAATCATTTCAATCCTAAATTCCATTATTTCCTTCTATAGTGGTGGTGGCATGCTAGACATGGACATTAATGTTGCCGAGGGCTTCCTGCTTAGAGCATCAACTACTTTATTTGTTTTTCCAATGTAGTAAAAATCTCACAATCATAGTCTTTAGCTAACTCGAGCCATCTTTGCTACCTCATATTTAAATCTCTCTAAGTGAAGAAATACTTCAAGCTCTAATGGTAGTATAAATCTTACATTGCCTCAAAATCTTAAGAGCAAAGACTACTGCTACCAATTCTAGATCATGGGTGGGATAATTCTTCTTATAATCCTTGAGTTATGTGGAGGCATATGCGATGACCTTTCCTTTCTACATTAGAACTACTTCAAGACCCATCTTCGACGCATCACTACTGATGTCAAAACCCCCATCTCCTTCTGGGATGGTGAGAATTGGAGCGATCATCAATCTTTTCTTTAATTCTAGGTAACTCTTCTCGCAATCACTGTTCCATTCATACTTCTTCCCCTTTCATGTAATTGTCATTAAAGGTGAAGCAATCTTTGAAAAATCCTCAATAAACTTCTTGTAATATCTTACCAACCTAAGAAAATTTTTATCTCATTTGTGTTCTTTGGTCAATCCCAATTGCTAACTGCCTCGATCGTAGTAGGGTCAACCATCTCTCCATCTTTTGGAAACCACATGTCATAAAAAAGGACACACTATCAAGCCAGAATTCACACTTTGAGAATTCAACATAAAGCTAGTGCTTCTTCAAGGTCTTCAAAACAATCTTCATGTGTTCACTATGCTCCTCCCAAGACTTCAAGTAATAAGGATGTCATCAATAAATACAATGACAAATTTATCGAGGAATTCTTAGATACCTAATTCATCAAATCCATAAATTCTACAGGTGTATTCGCCAACCCAAAAAGCATGACCACGAACCCATAGTGTCCATATCTTGTTCAAAGGCAGACTTTGGTATATCACTCTCCTTGATTCTTAGCTAATGATAACCCGACCATAAGTCGATCTTAGAAAAGACCATCGCTTCCTTTAGTTGCTCAAGCAAGTCATTAATCATCAGCAGTGGATACTTATTCTTGATTGTCATCTTGTTCAGTTCTTGATGGTCTATACATATTCTCATCGACCTGTCTTTCTTCTTCACAAATAATACTAAAGCTCCCCAAGGTCAGTGACTAGGGTGGATGAATCCTTTGTCAAGAAGCTCCTACAATTGTTCAATGAGTTCCTTTAGCTCAGCTGGCACCATGTGAGAGATCGGGCCAGTATGAGGGACAAGTTAGATCCCAAACTCAATTTCTCTATGTGGCAACAGTATTGATAGGTCATCAAGAAATACTTCTTGATGGTCACAAAAAATTGTCACTTCTTCTATTTTTTGCCTCTCTTCCTTTCTCTTGTCTACTACATTGGTAAGGAATCCAATGCACCCATGGGCTAGCATCTTTTATGCTTCCAATATTGAGAAAAACATCTTTGTTTTCTTTTTTGGTTCACCGACAAACTCAAACTGGGTTTCAAATTCAAGCTCAAACACCACTTTCCATTTTTGGCATTCAATAAAAGCGTTGTATTTGCTTAGAAAATCCATCCCTAGAATAAGCTCATAACCATGCATGTTGGGCACTATCAGATCACTATATAGCTCTCTATTAGAATTACTCATTGGCATTGTACAAACCAATGGGTAGATGTCATCACTTCCCTAAGGGGTAATGTCATCAAGAATCCATCCCATAAGTCATCTTAGGGTCAATTAAACTTCTTAGAGAAAGAAGTTGATACAAAGAAGTGTGTTGCTCCTGTGTCAAATAGACTTTTAGCAAGGTGATCAAGAATAAGAATTTAACCTGTAACAATAACGAAGGCCTCATTTACTTCTTCCTTTGTTAGAGTGAATAGGTGGGCATTAGTTGTTCTCTTTGGGGCCTTAAGTCTTCCTTGGCTAATCTAGGGTCCATCTAATGCGGTTTGTATACTATAGAGTCATGTAGGGTTATTCTGATGTTGGTGCTGGTGCTACAGCTGGGTAACTTTGTTAGGGCAATTCTTTGGAGATATACCCTTCTTGGCCATAAGCAAATCATTGGCCCATGTCCTAACAGCACTCCCTTGCATGCATCTTCCAACAATTTGAACACCACAAAAACTTGGCTTGTTTGTTTGGTTGTCCTTCTTCTTGCTCGTGTCTTGAATTCTTCTGACCCTAATGCTTCCTCTTATTGTTGTTGTTCCCTTTCTAGTTTTGATTGTTCGCTTGAGGTCTCTACCCACTAAAATTTCCCTAATTTCTTTTCTCATTTTATGGTGGTTTCTGTTGTACTACATTGGCTTGTATGTCCTTTATATGCTTTTTGGTGAGCAGGGCACCGTTGAAATACTCTCCAATAGTTTTAGGTGGAGTAACCACGTTATCCATAACGAGGGCTATGTCAAGTCAAAGCATCTTGAGCATCCGTCTCACTTTTCCCTTTTCAATAGTCAACAACTCAAGGCACAAGTGAGCTAACTGGTTGAATATTCTTAGTGCCTCATAGACAGTTAAGTCTCCCTCGTGAAACTCCAAGAACTCATCATAATGTTCCTTAGTGACATTCCTTTGGAAAGATTCTTCAAGGAATTTGGCTTCTAAATCTACCTAGGACATTTGGTTTACATCTCTTTTAAATTCCACTCCTTCCCACCAGATTCTGGCGTCTCCAGTTAGGCAATAGGATGTACACTTCACTTTCTCATTTTTTGTCCAATCCATTAGTTTCAAAATGATCTTGAGGGTCTTGAACCAAGCTTGGGCAGCCAATGGTCGTTTAGCACAATAAAAACCTTAGGTTTCACCTTCTTCAATTGTACCAATAGAGGTTCTCGACTCATAAAAAGTGTAAGGGCAGTGGGTGGAGCAGGTGACACAGTAGTAGAAGCAGGTTGATTAGCTCCCAAAGCATCAATAACCTATTATTGCTCTACTAATTGTTGTTGAAGTTAAGAACTCACTTTGTGATCTTTATGCAAGTATCAGTCTTATGCCACTTTCTATTTTCATAAAGTTAGGACTTAGTAAAGTCAAGCCTACCACTATTTCATTGCAAATGGTAGATCAATCTCTCACTTATCCTAGGGGTGTGATTGAAAATGTCTTGGTGAAAGTCGACAAGTTCATCTTCTTAGGGGATTTTGTAGTGCTTAATATGGAAGAAGATTGGAAGATCTCCATAATTCTCAGGTGACCATTCCTTGCAACTAGTAAAGCCTTGGTTGATGTTTATAATGGCTACTTGATGCTTCAGGTGAATGAAGAGGATGTGAAGTTCAACATCTGCAACATCATGAATTTTTCAAATAAGGTACAAACTTGCAACCAAGTTGATATTTTGATGGATTATGTCAAGGGTGTGACACATGGTATTTTATCTCGTGACCCTTTAGAGCATTGTCTTATGAATTCCAAATCTCAAAAGGACACACTTCTTGCATCAGATTTCAGTGGTGCATGTTATTTTGTTGAAGAAAATCTTGAAGATTGTGTGTTTACTCTAGACACTTTACCAAGTGAAGTATCTTCCAATGTGGTTATGGAAAATCTTGAGATGGTGAACTTTCTTAACAGTCTTAAGGTCTCTTCAAAGGCTTCCAATTCATCCTAAGATGGGCCGGTGTTGAAGCAATTGCCTGATCATCTTTGATATGCTTTCTTAGGAGAGAACTCTACTTTTCATGTGATAATCTTGGCATTCTTGAAACCTCATAAGGAAGAGAAGTTGTTTCATGTCTTAAAGAAACACAAGTCTGTATTGGGTTGGTCTATCTCCCACATAAAAGTTATTAGCCTCGCTATTTCTATGCATAAGATTTTGATGGAGGCTTTTTACAAACTCTCCATTAAGCATCAAAGGAGGTTGAATCTAGCTATGAAGGAAGTGGTGCGCACCAAAGTGTTATAGTTGCTCAATGTGGGAATTATCTATGCCATATCTAATAGCTTGTGGTTTAATCCAATTCAAGTAGTGTAGAAAGAGGGTGGCATGATGGTTGTTGAGAATGAAAAGAATGTGCTCATCCCTAGAAGAACGATCATGGGTTAGCAGGTGTACATTGATTATGGGAAGTTGAACAAAGCCGCAAGAAAAGATCATTTTACTTTCCTTTTCATTTATCAAATGTTGGATCAGTTGGCAAGATATGAGTACTATTGCTTCTTTAGGGGTACTATTAAACAGCCATTACTTTAGATGATCAAGAAAGAGATGACTTTTACATGCCCTTATGGTATGTTTTCTTTTGGATGTATGCCTTTTGGTTTATGTAATGCCCCGTTACATTTTAAAGGTGCATAATAGCTATTTTCTTGGATATGATGGAGGACATTATAATGAAAGTTTTAATGGATGATTTCTCGATTTTTGGTTCCTCCTTTGATCATTGTCTTCATAATCTATCACTTGTGTTGCAATGATGTGGAGAAGAATTTTGTGCTTAATTGGGAGAAATGTCACTTTAAAGGAGGGTATTGTTCTAGGTCATCGGGTATTATTTATGGGAATTGAATTTGACAACGCCAAGATTGAAACAAATGAGAAGCTCCTTCCACCAATGAATGTCAAGGAGATTCCAAGCTTCCTAGGCCATGCCAAGTTCTATCTGAGATTCATCAAGGATTTCTCCAAGATTGTCAAGCCATTATGCAATCTTCTTAAGAAAGTCTCTGTGTTCAATTTTGATGATTATTGTTTGAAGGCCTTTAACTTGATAAAAAAGAAGCTAATTTCAATGCCTATCTTGAATATGCCTGATTAGAAGGAACTGTTTGAGATCATATGTGATACTAGTGATTATACGGTTGGAGTGGTTCTTGGACAATGAAAGGATAAAATCTTCTCAGCTATTTACTATGATAGCTAGATTTCAGATGATGCTCAATCCAACTATGCCACTACCAAGAAGGATATGCTAATGGTGTGCTTGCGACAAGTTTCAATCATACATCATTGGGTCCAAGGTGATAGGTTATATGGACAATGTAGCAATTCAGTATTTGTTTCCGAAGAAGGATGCCAAGTCTTGCCTAATCTAGTGGATTCTCTTTCTTCAAGAGTTTGATATAGAAATCTATGACATGAAGGGAAGGGGAAAATGTTGTTGCAGATCATCTTTTGCGACTTAAGCTTGTAGAAAAAGTCAAGAGTTCATGCATCCAAGAAGCTTTCTTGGATAAGCAACTTTTTAGTATTGATTTAAAACTCTCTTGGTATACCGATATTGTGAACTATCTTGTTTGTTATGTGTTGCCTTCATTTCTTTCTTTTCGTCAAAAGTAGTTCTTGCACCATGTGAAGTCTTATTTGTGGGATGATCCATTGTTGTTCAAGAGGTTCCCGGATTAAATCATTTAGAGATGTTTTCCTAAAGAGGAATCCAAAGCTATCCTTTATCATTGTAATGCTTCACCTTGTGGAGGTCATTTCAAACCTACAAGAACCGCGGCTGAGGTACTTCAATTTGGCTTTTATTGGCCTATTTTTTTCCAAGATAATCATGCTTTTGTGAAGACTTGTGATTGTTGTCAATGTTATGGTAACATTTCAAGAAGACACGAGCTACCATTGACTAATATCTTGGGAGTTGAGATTTTTGATGTTTAGGCAATTTATTTCATGGGATTTTTTCTTTCATCTTATGGGCAATCATACATCTTGTTGGTAGTTGATTACGTATCCAAGTTTGATTTACTGGCTCACATCTCAAGTGGACCTTTTTGGGGCCTACATCATTGTGCTAGAGAGGTTCATTGGCTCTCTTAATTATTCTTGAATCACATTTGATTGTCAATTCGTTGACCAAAAAATTCATTTTTCTTCACAAAACACATCAACTCTACACTTCTGGGCCTGTATGCCAATTTGACAAATTTTCTTTTATTGCACTTTTTTCTACACATCAATATAAAGATTTAGAAACATCAAAAAAAGGGTGATCACTGAGCTCAAAAAGGTCAGTGCCTATTAGAAGCACGTGTGAACAACAAATGATGCCAAGGTGTTGTTGAACACAAGATCATTTTCCCAAGATTGGGCTCGTTCTAGCACATAAATAAGTGGCCATGTTAGTTAATAATTGGATTCAAGTTAGATTTATCTTGATGAACTTGTATGCTCTAATGTTCAATAATTATTCAATTTCTCTTAATTTAGATTTTATTTCATTTTGTCTTGTTTTTGTTAGGTTAATTTATTTTTATTTTTCCATCTTAATAAAATTTCTTCAAATAAAATTAGAAATATTATAATTTTGATAATTGCTAATTTAATCCTTATGAGAGTGATGTTTTACTCTAAATTTTATTACTTGATATGACTCGTACATTTGCGAACATATAAATCAAATTTCTCCAAATCTAATTTCGTTGATTCTATGGCTTCGACATGTAATACCCTGGACGTCACAGATGTCGTTACATTCTTTCTTATTATCATTATTTAAGATAAACTATTAAAATTAAAAACATAATTTGATAAACATATCCCAAGATCCATACATATATATATATATATATATATATTTTAAACACTTATTAAACTACTTATTGCATGTACCTCTTAAATAATCCATCAACACCAAAATAATGAAACCATAATTTAAATAAAAATTGAAACAACATTTAAAATCTATTTTAAACAATTTGGAAGGCCGAACTTCAGACATCGATGGGCCGAACATGACCAACAATCTGAACTTCAACCATTGGTAGGCCATCCGAGACTCTGCAAAATCAAAGTTTTAAAATGCTTGGATTGGCAGGCCGATACAGGGTAATCGGCAAGCTAATGCTAGCATCGGCAGTCTAATCAATGATGATCGGAAGGTGGATCTTCTGTAAACTCATGAAAAACATAAAACAAGTCTTTTTACATCATAGTGCAGAAAATAAACATACAAAGAAATAAAAACATAGTTCAAAGACTTTAAAATTCTTTCTTGGCGTTCTTCTATTTTCAATCCATCATTCTTTGCTCACATACCCATCCTTACCCTCCTCCTATTTCATGATCCTTTACCTCTATTTGCAACATGATCATAAACTACGCAAGCAAAAGCTTAGTAAGTACACTTTCCAATGTTGCAACATTTTATGAAAATCTTTACGCAACATGATATTCATAATCATCATAAACATAGTAGCGCACTTGGCACAGTTTCATATAAAACATATTTTTCATTAACATCATCCATATTAAGACTTTATTCATTTTATCTTTAAAGGCCCAAGTGTTACACCATTATCATCATCATAGGTGCATCATCATGAGAGAAGAGGGGTAGCTAATTCAAAACGAAGCATGAAAAGTCCAACTTTGGACATAATAAACATAAATATAAACATAAGGGGTGCAACACTTAATTAGGTGATATATATATATACTTATATACTTTTAAATTTGGACATACATCATCATCAAAACATGCATTAAACCTTCTTGCACATGAATACTTTCATAATAAAACATTATATAAAGTCATCATAGAAATCATCATGGACATAATATCAAACTTTTCATAAACCTCATCATGTTGCAGGTGAAAATGTATTACTTGACTTGCTTACTAAACCTTATCTTAGATGACGTTGTCGCGGTCTCGATGTGCTCACTTCTTGTAGTGTTTATGTCATACATCCATATACAAATAAAAAAATTAATTTTCATTTTCATGAAATCATCCAATATCACATGACATCATTCATACTTCCACCTTAAGAAATAGAAGAACATAAATGCATTTCACCATCTTACAAGTATTCATGCAAAACTGAACTATTAAAATCTACCTGACTATTAAGAATACACAACTCAATTATTCACAACTCATACACAATTAGGGCATAAAACTCTATAGCGACACAATTAACATATTCATGATTTACCCTAATTTTTCTATAGCCATAAAGATTCCATTGGATAACTACAACAAGTCACACAATATGCAACACAAAATCTGCTAGCAACAACAAAACAATGAGCAGTCCTAACTAACATTCATATAATAAATGATCTATATTATAAAATAATTTAATAAAAATTCTGCATACTATAGACACCTAAAACTATAACATATCCAAAAATTAGCCACAAATAAATCAAAAACAATTCAAAACATGTATTAGAATTTAGAGGCAAAATAAACTCTAAACACATAAGGTAGTGAGCAACACACATTCATCATTCTACAATAATTAAAATAAGATTGCTTTGACTCTAAAATTTTTATGACAACTTATAAACATGTAAATATAGTACCACAAAAAGTTTCATTGTCAAATAAATTCATTTAGCCATACAAAAACGTCACACAAGCAAGAAATCCAAAATTCATTGATTGACAACCATAAAACCTAATCTTAAAAGAACCTCAATAGCACATAAAATTTTCATCATATCACTATAAAACTATCCAGTCCATCACTCAATATATGCATGAATATTTTTGCAAAATTTCATGAGAATCAACATTCATTTGCCCTAAGAACATAGACTGTGTTTTTGGTGAAACATTACTAATTAGCACAAATAAAACATGAGTGACAGAGATTAAAAATTCAATATCTTAACATAGAAAATTTCAAATGACGTGAAATTTTGAGGAACATTAAATAACACTTTCATAAACATCATATTAAAATTTCATAGCAAATGGGTATCTACAAACAAAGTTATAGGGGTCGGATTAAAGGGAGAATACAATTATAGAAATAACCTAGAATGAGTGCTTACCTCAAAACGATTCTTCACAATCTTTCTTTGAATTCACCTAAGAGAAAACCCAATATCTAATTCAAATATTTGCAGCAAAAATAAGGGAGAAAAGGGGAAGAAAAATGTGGAGAAAAGAAAGAGAGAGTGTCTAAGAGAGTTTTAGAGATAGAGAGAGCAATATGCATGAATGAGAGAAATGGTATAATGAGATAGGTCAATATTCTCTATGATATCAGAAAATTAAAAAAAAAAAGGGTGCTTACTCGTGTAGAATGGAGAGAATTAAGAGGAGAAATCAAAGATTTGCTTTACTTATCAAATCTCATATTTTCAAAAATAGGAAACCTTATCAAAATCCCATCATCCATAAAAGTCAAACATTCCATATATAAAAAAAGAAAGAGACCAGAAACATGCCAATCATACATAATAATTTCATCCAATCACAATAATCATCGATGCCACAATTTTGGCAGATTGTTTGCTGATAGCTCATTAGTAGTTTTTGGCCTACCGAGGACTCAGTCCAGCCTACCGAAGTTGTGGGGTTTGGCATGCTGTTCTAAAAAAAATTTGGCTTGCCAAAGCATCACTTACAACACTACACACAAATAAAACGTTAAATATTTATGATGCATACATTATAAATGACATGAACACCTTGAGCATATCAGTTTTACGTGTCCGTCACCTGTCATCATGCTCAAAATAAAATGGTCAGTAACATTATTTCATAAAGAAAATACTTAACATTGTTAAATATCTATCATAATTGTTACATGATAATGGCAGGTGTTACACGATAAACCTAGCTCTGATACCAATTTATAGGGAAAAAGGTATTAAAAAAACCTCAAAGAATGATCTTGATGATTAATGAGCACACAGTTTCTAAACCCTAGAATTTAGAACACATGACAGTAATTATAAAATACAATCAGCATTAAAATATAACGTTTCTTATATTAGTTTGATCTTATGTCCTTTGGGCAAACAAAGACAACAATTCCACTAGTCAAGAAAACCATCTGAGAGTACAAAACTTTTTCCATTTGTTACCTAGAACCTAACTCTCTTGATCTTTCTAGAACACTCCTCTTTCTCTCACAACACTATAGTAATCGTCTCTGTTTTTCACTTAGATTCCCAACTACAATGCAGTCAGTCTTACATGATGCTCTTAATTTCCTTTCCCCTTTATAGGCTTATAGAACCGTCTTTTACAAGTGAAGAATTTAACCTAAAATCATCTAATACCCTTCCAGTTGTTGACAAACGTCCTATCTCAATTGGTTTTTTTCTCCAATATTGTAGTGAATCCATGTTATCAATCACTTGACTAATGACCTAGTTAATCCAACAATCTTTATAAAATGGTCTTCTTTTGTTACATGTTGTTCAAACAAGAAAAAAATATCTCGTCTTTTAATGTTTATGCAATTTAATTCGAATTCTTAATTAGAGAAAGTGATTCTATGCCTCAGTGTCCTTCATCTAAGGAATACTTGTTAATCTTTACTTTAATGCTCAAATCTTTCTAAAGAAATCTATATAAGGAACAGTTGTAATTGGTATGTTAATTCTATGGCCAAATTTGACCTTCACATTTTAAATAGACAAAATACTATTTATTGAGATGCTCTTTGTCATCATATCTCTTCCACTTTGAGAATTGAATTTTTTGCTTGCTCGTTGAGCCTTTTAATCCAATAATGCAATTTCTAAAAGTCCACAAGATTTGCTCAAATAAGTGTTATGAAATGTGTTAAAATAGTTTTTTTCCACTTTAATTTTGACTAAATTTGATTGAAAAAATAACGTAAAATTAAAAACACATAATCTAGTCATGATATTCATGAAAACACCAAAGAGTTTATCAACAAGTAGACACTTGTCTCAAGTTTTAATTTTAATAACACTTTAAAAAATTTACAAAAAATTTATAACACAAAAAATAAATAACCCAGCGATCAATTCTATCTTTTAGATTCATCTTCACTTTGAATAATTATTTAAATATAATTTTACAAACCAAAATAATAAATCCTAGACAATGATAATAGACTGCTATTAAATTATAAAAAAAAAACTAAGATATACAATCTAACCTCTAAAGAATCATAACTAGCATAATTAATTAATTAATTAAAATAAAAATTTAATTAACAATAATTAATCAATAAACATTCACCATATAATCTTATGACAGCATATAATTACATAGAAATCCTAGAGTGCTAACTCTCAAAGAAATATAATCCAAGCATAAGAGAGATTACTATTACATAATTTATATACATAGCATGGTCACAAACCCGTAAAACCTTCATGAAACCTAGCTATGATACCAATTGCTAGAAAACAAGTATGTAGTGGATTTTAAAATTTTTTGGTTAAAATGTTTTTCTAAAAACAATTTAGACATGCTATATATATAAATTAATAAAAGATCTTCCATACCTTTTAGTAGATTGGAAAAACTATAGGAATTGCTATGGAGAAAACTACCGAAAGAGCCTTAACCAATTGGACTTCCTTGTTATTCTCTTTCCACGATCGGAGTGTGGGTAGTCACACATCGTTCAGTTTTTCCTTAGGCGACCTCTCCTTCCAACCACTTGAGAAAACTAAGAGCTAAGGTTTGAGATATTAAACAATAGCTCTATGGAAGTTTCAGAGTCTTTCCAGCAAAATACGTTTCTCTAAATCTTTCAAGTGATCTAAGAAAATATAAAAAATTGTTCCCTTTGTATAGAGGTTGGATTAGGGCTAGTCCTTATCAGATTTAGCTTCAAAATTTGAGTTTGGATCAACTTTTAGAGTCAAACACATAAAGCACGGGGATTGCTGATGTGGTAGGTACCGATTGAACTAGCATGGTGGCACTTCCACAACGCATTTTTAGCTTCCAAGACTTATCGCATTAATTCAAGCCGAACTTAATGGATAATTCTACTTTATTTGACCTAGGTATCTACTATAGAGATTCAATTTTAATTTAAATAACTTTATAGAAAATTTATCTAATTAAAACAATTCTAAATAGATAATCCCATATCAAATAAAATCTATCTCAAATAATTCAACTTGTTTATTTTGAATTAGTTCATAAAATTAATTCAACCAATAAACTAACATAAATTATTAAATCTAATTAGTCAAAATTTAGCCAATCTAATAAATAACATAAGTTAGCAATTTGTAGAAAAACACACCTCATCATTAAAGGAAATATTATGAACTAGCAAAGAGGACCCGATAGACATATATAGTTCAATCTTCTTTAATTATAGAATAATATATCCTCGACACGTATATTTTATAATCATCAACTCTTGAGCTATTCATCTAAAAGCTTTGAGCTGTACTCTTAAACTATATATAAATTACAAAACCCTAATAAGTTTGATATATCATAATGTGTAACATCTCCATAGGATATTCATAATCAGCTTAAGGATAAAATTTCATTTTATTTTCTTGATCATTTTTATCTTATGTTTCATTATCTCACCATTCAAATACTTTTTATTTATAACCAATGTAAATAGTACACCATTTGGTTACACATATGTATCCAAATGATTCAGTGCTTCAATTTCCAATTACAAGATAATGCCTATAAGAGAATATTATTAACTTTACAAAAGAGCTACAGATTTCATATCTATAAATAACGAGTCTATGTCAATCAAGAGCCATGTCTCTAACGCACTAGTATGCGTACGTTCATATAATTCAGGATGTCACATTTTGATATATCAAAAGATTCAAGTCAAGAATACCAACTTATTGATTTATTTCAGGATTAAGATGCAACACTTATGATTGTCTAAAGTGAATTAATTTAAAGAACTAGAATTATTAATCAAATCAATTCATCTTTAGCCCTGATCCAATATATTTTTGTAATGTTTCTACTCACGGAGTTCAATTTTGATGACCAAGATAAGTCATCTCCCGTTAGGGATGCAGATAACATAACAATCTTAACATGAATGAAGCGCTCAACTTTATTTCCTTGATTGTGGACCTTTTCATTTAGATTATCACCTTTAAGATTTATGTCTTCTGCATATCTATCATTATATGCACGATCTTAAAGGTTTAGATTGATAATTAGAGATTTTTGTTAGCTTATCATATATTTAACATAAATGAACATAAAAAGGACAATATTCGATATATGAAAATTGATAATAAACTCTTTATTGATTAAATGTCTACAAAAACTATCAAATCATTTAATCCTTAAGGCAACTAGTCTAACAATTTCTCACTTGTCCTAAGTGAGTAAATATGACATGTTGCACATCCCAATAGCCTTTACATGCTTCTCGAAGGTCGTCGTAGATAGTGTCTTCATGAAAACGTCAACTATATTATCCTCGGATATAGTCTAGTACATATCAAGATATCAATCCTCAATGGTCTCTTATCACATGATACTTTTGGTCTACGTGCTTACTCATCTTATAGTATCTTGATTCCTTAGTATTAGCTATAACTGCTCTGTTATCACAATATAGTGTAATCAACTTATCCACACTAGGAATTACTAAAGATCATCAAGAAACTTGCAAAGCCACACTGCTTCTTTTGAAGCATCACTGGCAGCCACATACTTAACCTTTGTCATTGAATCAGTTGTGTAAGCTTGCTTGACACTCCTCTAAACTATAGCACCTCATCTTAGAGTAAACACAAATCTAGAAGTCGATCTTCTTATATCCAAACAGGTTTGGAAATTTGAAACAGTGTATCCAAGAGGTATTATATCCTTACTGGAATACACTAGCATATGACCTCATTCTTTTTAGGTACTTGAAAATATGCTTAACTACAAGCTGGTGGTTTGGTCTTGGATCCCACTAAAATCTACTTACTATCCCGACCACATAACATATGCTAGGTTGTGTGCAAAGCATAGCATATATGAGACTACCTATTGTCGAACATAAAGCACCTTCTTCATATACTCTTTCCTCATCAGTCTTGGGACCATCTCTTTTGGAAAAAATAATTCCAGACCTAGATGATTGCCTACTTTTTCTTTGGAATTTTGCTTCATAGACTTCTCAAGAATCTTGTCTATGTATGAAGCTTAGGATAAAGCTATCATTTTGTTCTTCCTATGTCAAAAGATTTGGATTCCTAGAATATAATTAGCCTCACCTAAGTCCTTCATGTCAAACTGCTTTATCAACCAAATTTTGACAAATGACAACGCCCTTCATCATTACCAATTAGGAGAATGTCATCTATCTAGAGCAGTAGAAAAAATAGTTTCCCATCCTTAGTGTATTTGTAAACACATGGTCTGTCTATGTTTTGCTCGAACCTATAAGTATTGACAACTTAGTCAAATCTTATGTTCTAAGTACGGGAAGCTTGCTTAAGTTCATAAATAGACTTTAGCAATTCAGACTTTGTTCTCTTGACCCTTAGCTTTGAACCTATCTGGTTATACCATATATATAATCTTATCAAAATAGTCATTTAGGAAAGCGGTCTTAGAATCCATTTGCCAAATCTCGTAATTAAGAACGGCAGCAATGGACAAAAGAATGTGGATGGACTTAAGCATGGCTACAGGCAAAAAGTTTTTATCGTAGTCAATTCCTTCTTTTTGCATGTATCCTTTAGCTACCAGTCTAGCCTTATAGGTTTTGTATTTCCCATCTGCTTCCCTTTATCTCTTGTAAACCCACTTACCCCTATGGGTTTTACACTTTCAAGTAGGTCCACAAGATCCCAGACTTGATTAGTCTTCATAGACCTTATTTCAGCATTCACAGCTTCTGTCCAAAGCTTTTAATCAGCATCCTTCATAGCCTTTTTGTTAGTATAAGGATCCCTATCATATTCAACCGATTCAGCCAAGTAAGCTTCATTGTTGAATATTTACTTTCAAGTTGACATCCGATCCTCCCACTAAGTTGAAGCTCCCTAGGTTGTTGTTCTATCAATTTTTCAACATTGATTAGATTGGTTTCCACCAGAACCACTAAAGCAATCAAATCACTCGCCATTTCCTCGAGTACCAGTCTACTATAAGGCTTAAAGCCGTTCATGTAACTTTCCTTAAGGAAAGTTACATTCATAGAAACTATGACTTTATTTTCTTTTGAATTATAGAAATAACCACCTTTTGTCCCTTTTAGATATCTTACAAACGCACACACCTTCGACATGCTTCCAACTTATTTGATAACTTGTCCAAGACATAAACAAAACATCCCCATATAAGAATATGGATTAAGGATGTCTTTTTCCCACCTACAACTCATGAGGAGGCTTAGGAACTGATTTTGACATGTTGTTCAAAACATAACAAGTGGTTTATCATGCATGTCCCTAAAATGATAATGAGAATGTCAAATAACTCATCAGAGATCTAACCATGTCCAATAAAGTCTTACTTCTTCTCTCAGCCATGCCATTCTACTATGGAGTGCCTAACTTAGCAAATGGGATAAAATCCTTTTCTCTTCTAATGTCCTAAGAACTCATTGACAAGGTACTTTTCACCTTGATAAGATTAAAGTGCTTTTATGGATTTGCCTAATTGCTTCTCCACTTCAGCTTGAAACTCCTTGAACTTATTAAAAGTTTCCCTCTTATGAAGCATTAGGTAGACATACCCATATCTTGAGTAATCATTAATAAAAGTTACAAAGTACTAAAACTCCTTCAGCTTGATTGCCCTTAGACCTGAGTGGTCTTTTGATCTTGCCTCCCAAACAAGACTCATATTGTGGCATAGATTCCACCTCTAAATGAATTAATGGTCCATCCCTTATCAACTTTTATTTGAACCCTATTCAAGCAAATATGGCGTAATCATAAGTGCAAAAGATAAGTCATATTAAGTGAGAAGTTTTTAAGTCTTTTAGAGTTATCATTAATTTTAGTGTTCAATAGTGAGTCCATCGTTAGGTTTCATAAAATATATGTTGTTTTGTATCCATCTACTACAAATAAAAGATTTGTTTTTTTGAATCACAACTTTATTATTAAAAAAAACAAAATAAAAATCCTTAAATAAACAAGCAACATAAATTAAATTCCTTTTAAGTTTTGAAACATAAAAACAATCTCTTAGAGCTAAAACCCTATAACTATCAAAATAAACATGGACATTTCCCACTGCTTCAGCCAACACTATGGATCCATCCCCATCCGTAAAGTGAAATGTACGTGTAGCAGACTTCTTATTTCCTTGAACCCCTAGAGAAAAATACAAACATGATTTCAGAATCTATGGCCCAAGTGTCACTTGATTCTTTAACTAAACAAGTCTCAACAACCATAAGTTCGCACTTACCTCTTTTAGCTTCAAAATCCTTACAATTTTTTTGATGTGCCCGACCTTCCTGCAGAAGAAACATTTTAGCTTCCTTGAGTTCCTCTTCTTTTTCTTCTTTTTAGCCTTGCCATTTATCAGAATAGAAAACTTCCTGTTCTTGGCCTTTTGCTTCTTTCGATTCCTAGAGTTGGAACTACAACCAAATGCAACTGTTAAGTTTGCCTTGCCACCAGCCGGAGCATCCCTGATCAAGTTTTTGAACTCCTACACTATTTCATCAACTCAGTCAAAGTCATATTCTGTCTATTGCTCAAGTTTTATGAAGCTCTAAATGGGATGAACTCCTTAGAAAGAGTCCCAAAAACCATAGTCATATGTGACAGCATCAATGTCAACTCTATGAGTTCGAGCCTCAGCGAGGTAACCCATGACCAACATCATATGCTCCTTCACAAGCGTCTTTGGTTTTTGCTTCCAGTTGAGAAGCTTTCGAAGAGCCCTTTGCGACTTCGTCAAGGCTTGGCCTCCAAACATGTTCTCAAGATTTTCTATTATCTGTCAAAAATTTTCATGATCTTCATGTTGAGCCTGTAGCACCTTATTCATGCTAGCCAGGATATAGCAGCGGGCCTGATCATTAGCATCCTTTTACCGATCATATGCTTAGATTTATTCGTTAGTAAATTCACCGATAGACGTAGGGGGACAGGGTGTGATTAGCACAAATTTTAATTTCTGAAAGGACAAGAAGAAATTCAGGTTCTATTTCCAATCATTATAGTTCTCGCCAATTAAAGTGTTTTTATCAAGTATTGAAAAAGCTTTTTTAGACATTTTAATCTATAATAAAGATTGATATATCAAACATAAGCAAACATTCAATAACAATTTAGCAAGATAACACAAACAAGTAAGCATAAAATGTGTCTATGTGTCAAAACCTTGAAAAAATCACAACCTTAACACAATAATTCCTAACTCAAAATTAAACAAGCTGCCTAGGTGAGGCTTGCCAAATTCAATTAGAAATACAGATCCCCACTGATTAGTATATACCATCCAAGACCTGCTTGATCTAGCATATACTAATAATCACTTTCTTTGGTCATTAACTTTATTAACAGAGCTCTTAGGATAAATTAATAATAAAATTTATTTGAGTTTTTAACTATTGTTTCAACTACTTTATCGATGGTTTATAATTGACACCTAGGGGTGAACAACGATAAAATATGCTAAAGTAAATTATCCTTTTGAAAATCCAACTTGATATATGATAATCCCTTCCTAGGGGTTGGAACCACCATGTGTTACCTATAGACTAATGATGAAGGGCTTAGGTCCTCTCTCAAAAAACTTTCTCCCACTCAATATTTTAAAAATCAAGGTTTTTATGTTAACATGCATGAACAATTTTTAATGAGCATGACATGTTATCAACATACATAACAAAACATATTATAATACAAACAAGCAACGCAACAACCAAAGCTACGAGCAATATAATAAATAAATTTCATATTATGCTTCCATCATAGAGAAAAGAAAATAAAGATTACAAAATTTAATCGAAATATTTTATTGATTCTACATCTTATATCTTCTCATTGTATCCTTCTTCATGTAGCATCTGCCTTTAATTTCAATGTCAAATATATCAAAAATTGTTCTCCGGTGATCATAAAAGTTTCACTTTTTTTTTTCCAAATTGTCTCATAAAAGAAAACTATCGAAAAATATCAAAAAACTACCATCTGACACCTAATTGGTCGACCGCCCATAACAAGGGCCAGTCGATTGACTCTGTCTGATAGACTAGCTGTGAAGCCAATCCTGGTCGACTGGACCACCCAGGAGACGGTTGACCGATCTGTTGCAAAAGCCTAAATGGAGAGTAATTTTTCTCATTATTTTTAAAGTTTTAATTTTAATAACAATTTAGAAAAGCTTCTGAAAATTTTATAAACATAAAAATAATTAACCTAACAATCAATTCTATCTTCTAAACCCATCTTCACATTAAATAATTATTTTAATATAATTTTACAAACCAAAATAATAAATCCTAGATGGTGATAATAGATTGCCATCTAATTATATAAAAAAGCTTAGATACACATTATAACCTTTAAAGAACCATAACTGGAAAAATTAATTAATTAATTAAAACAAAATTTGAATTAATAAACATTCACCATATAATCTCATGATAATATTAGAAACCCTAGATGCCGACTCTAAAAAAAATATAATTCAAGCATAGGAGAGAGTAAGATTACATAATTTACGTACATAGTATGATCAAAAACCTATAAAAACTTCGTAAACTTGGTTATGATACCAAGTGTTCAAAAATAAGTACGTAACGGATTTTAAAATTTTTTGGTTAAAATGTTTTTTCCAAAAACAAGTTAGACATGCTATATATATATATATATAAATTAATAAAAGATCATTTATGCCTTTTAGTAGACTAAAAAACTATATGACCTGCTACGAGAGAAAGCCACCGAAAGAGCCTCAACCAACTAGACATCCTTGCTATTCGCTTTCCATGATCAGAGTGCAGATCGTCGTACGTTGTTTAGTCTTTTCTTTGGTGACATCTCTTTCCAACCACTTAAGAAAACCAAAAGCTAAGGTTCGAGATGTTAAATAATAGCTCTATGGAAGTTTTAGAGTCTTTTCAGCAAAATACTCTTATCTAAATCTCTCAGTGATCTAAAAAAATAAAAAATTATTTCTTTTGTATAAAGGTCAGATTAGGGCTAGTCCTTATCAAATTTGGCTTAAAAATTGGAGTTTGGAAGAACTTTCAACGTAAAACACACAAAGCACATAAACCGGCCTCCACTAGGTCTGATCAACCGAACAATCGTAATAGTACTTTCACAATGTATTTTTAGCTCCTAAGATTTATTCCATTAATTCAAACCAAGCTAATGGATAAATCCCACTTGATTTGACCTAGATATCTATTATAAAAGTTCAATTTTAATTCAAATAACCCAATAGAAAACTTATCTATTTAAAACAATTCTAAATAGATAATTCCATATCAAATAAAACCTATCTCAAATAATTCAACTTGTTTATGTTGAATTAATTTATAAAATTAATTTAACCGATAAACTATCATGAATTATTACATCCAATCAATCAAATTTTAACCAATCTAATAAATAACATAAGTTACCACTCTATGGGAAAAACACATTGTATCATTTCATGAAATATTATATGCTAGCAAGGGGACCCAATGGACATATATACATCAAACTCTTATAATTATAATATAACATAAAGCTATCCTACTAAATGCTTTGAGCTGCGCTTTTGTGTTAGACATGATGCCTTAAGGAGTAAAATGTTGTAATTTGTTTTTGGGGACAATTTATCAATAAAGAGTTTATTTATTATTCATATACCAAATGTTGTCATATTTATGTTCTTTTTTGTTGAATATATAATAAGTAAGCAAAAGTCTAAGACTGTCAGTCTAAACCTTTAAGAATCATGCATATGATGGACAGATTATACAAAAGATATGAATCTTAAAGGTGATGGTCTAAATCATAAGATCCACAATCTAGGGATTAAAGTTGGGCACTTAATTCAAGCTAAGATTGTTATGTTGACTACACCCTTAATGGAAGATGGCTTGTCTTGGTCATTGAAGTGGGACTCTAAGAGTAGAAACATTGGTGCATTGCCATATGTGACAATATATTGGATCGAGACATAAAGTTGAATTGCCGTAGGTTAATAATTCAATTTATGCAAATCAATTCACTTTAGACAATCATATGTGTTGTTTTTTAATCCTAAAATGACTAATGGGCCTGTATTCTTTACTTATGTATTTTGATGTGCCAAAGGGTGACATCTTGACCTAATAATGGTACGCATACTGGTATGTCAAAGACATAACTCTTGATTGCATAAACTTGTAATTTATAGTTATGGAATCTATAGCTCTTTTGTAGAGTTAATGATATTCTTTTATATGTTTACCTTGTAGTTGGAATACTGGAGTGCTCAATTACTTAGATACATATGTATAATCAAATGGTATACTATTTATGGATAGTAAGTTTTCTAATTGTATAATAATAGAACATAAGATAAAAATTATCGAAAAGGTAAAATGAAATTTATCCTTAAGCCGATTATAAATATCCTATGATGATGTAACACATTATGATATGTCATGGATGATTAGCTTAATAAAGTTTTGTAATTTTATATAGTTCAAGAGTGCAGTTCTAAGCTTTTAGTGAAATAGCATTACAGTTGATAATTATAAAATATATATCTGGGATATTGTATTATAGGAGCTTGAACTATATATATCCATCGGGTCCCCTTTAGTAGCTCAAAATAAATCTGTAATAATACAGTATGTTTTTCTTACATATTAGTAACTTATGTTAAAATTATTAGATTGGCTGAAATTTGATAAGATTGGATCATTCATGTTAGTTTATCAGTTGAATTAAATTTGTAAATTAATTTAAGATAAACATGTTGAATTATTTGGATAATATTTTATTTTGTATGGGATTATCTAGATATGATTGTTTTAATTAGATAACTTCTCTATTGGGTTATTTGAATTAAAACTGAACCTCTATCCAAGATTATAGTGTGGAAAATAAGATATTCTTAGGGATCAAATTATTGCAAGTTTGATAGGTCGATGCATAAGTTTGGCTTGTTGATAGAGTAAGTTTGGCAGGCCAATGAGAAAGTTTAGCCTGTCGATCGTGCAATAATCTATATACGTATTTTTTATTAGTTGATCTAGATTTGAATTTGGAGGCCTTATCTGATAGGGATTGATCCCAAATTCAACCATTATAAATAATGGATGACTTTTCTCAATTAGATATATTAGTTGAGAAGCATAGAGTGAGTACTCTAGTTTGAGAGACTCTTAAACTCCCTGAGAGCTACTATTTAGAATCACAAACTTTAGCTCTAGGTCTTCTCAAGTGGTTGGAAGGAGAGTCACCAAAGGAAGAGCTATACGACATGTGACTACACATATTTCGATCATGGATAGAGAATAGCAAAAAAGATCAGTTGGTTGAGGCTCTTGTAGAACGTTCTTCTCTACACAGATTCGAGCTTACTTTGTATACAAACGGTTAGTAAGATCTGTCATTAATTTATGTATATAGCATGTCTAACTTGTGTTTTGAAAAATACTCTGATTTAAAAATTTTTAAAATTCTAATGGACATATATAGATTAAACTCCTATAATTATAAAATAACATATCCCTGATGTGTATTTTATAATTATTAGGTCTAAAGCTATTCCACTAAAAGCTTTGAGTTACACTCTTGAACTATATATAAATTACAAAACTCTAATAAGTTTATCGTCTATGACATATCATAATATGTAACATCTCCATAGGACATTCATGATTGGCTTAAGGAAAAAATTATATTTTACCTTCCTAATCATTTTTATTTTATGTTCCATTATCTTACCATTGAAATACTTACTATTCATAACCAATACAAATAATATACTATTCGGTTACACAAATGTATCCAAATGGTTAAGCACTCTAGTTTTCAATTACAAAATAATGCCTATAAGATAATATCATTAAATTTACAAAGGAGTTGCATGATATTTCATATCTATAAATAACAAGTATCTGTAACGTACTGATATACGTACCTTCATATAATTTAAGATGTCACCTTTTGATACATTAAAAGACACAAGTCAAGAATAAGGACTCATTAATTTATTTCAAGATTAAGATGTAACAAATATGATTGTCTAAAATGAATTAATTTAAACAAATGAAAATATTAATCAAATCAATACATCTTTAGTCTCAATCTAATATATCGTCACCTATGACAATATACCAGTGTTTCTACTCGCGGAGTCTATCTCTGATGACCAGGACAAGCGATCTCCCATTACGCATGTAGACGATATATTAATCTTAACATGAATATAGCGCTCAACTTTATTCCCTCGATTGGGGACCTTTTTATTTAGACTTTCACCTTCTAAATTCATGTCTTCCTATAATCTATCCATCATATGCACGATTTTAAAGGTTTAGGCTGATAGTTTTAGAATTTTGTTTTCTTATCATATATTCAACATAAAGACACATATATAGAACAACATTCAATATATGGAAATAAATAATGAACTCTTTATTAATTAAATGTCTCCAAAAACTATTACATTATTTAATCCTTAAGGCAATTAGTAACCTCTAGAGGTTTTTGGTAATCCCAAGACAAAATCCATACTATGATTACACCAAGGAGTATGTGGCATAGGAAGTAGAGTGTGTAAATCAATGTTGTGTTTTTTAGCTTTACTTAATTGACAAGTGTGACACTATGAAACTATACGTCAACATCTTGTTTCAGTGAAGGCTAATAAAACCAATCTTCAACCAAAGCAATGGTCTTATCTCTACCAAAATGATCTGCTTAACCATCCTATACAATTCTCAAACCAAAAAATCATGAAGTGAAGTACGGGAAACACACAACTTAACACCATTGAAAAGATAACCTTTGTGAATTAAAAAATCACGTTATGTAGGACCAGTATTATCTAAACAAACTTAAAAATGATACCAAAATCTGGACATATGGGATATTCATTTCTATCAAATCCTATAACACAAGTTTGCATGGCGTGTAAGACAAGTCCAACACAACTAAGAGCATCAGCGGCTTTATTCTCCACCCCAGCATGATGTTTCAAGACAAAAGTTTAATCTTGAAGAAATTCTACCCACTTAACATGATGCAAACTCAATTTGCTTTGATAATGAAGGTCACAAAGTGGTTGATGGCCATAATAGGAAATAAAGTCCTTAAGTAAAAGATAGTAACACCAATGACGAAGAGATTGAATGAAAGCATAAAACTCTTTATCAAATTGTGGAATAGCATTGTTTAGCCTCATTGAGATTTTCGCTAAAATAAGTAATAAGATGACCATCTTGGCTTAAGATGCCTTCCATTCCTGCACTCGAAGCATCATAAGCAACTTCAAAAACCATAAAGAGGTTGAGGTGTTTCAACATAGGAGCTTCAATCATCTTTTAATGTTAACAAAAATTGTTTGGCAAAGGGATTGAACAAGGTTCAGATGCCAAATGATGTAGGACTAGATGGAGAAAAAGAAGAGAGAAGAGAGAGAGAAAATTAGACAAAGAAAATATGAGAAATTATACCAAAAATGTCATTCAACTGTCTTTCAACGAACATAAGAGGCTATTTATAGTTGGGCAATTGAACACAAATTGAAAACTAAAAAAAATAGGAAACTAAACAATAATGGAAAACTAAAAATAAAAGGAAATGACATAATTGATAACTTCTTAAAAAACTAACAAAATAATAATCAATCCTTGACTTTTTGCTTAGGATTGGGATAGAGATTATAGCCATATTTATGATCTCCATTACAGTACTACATCTCTTTCTCTTCCTTCCCCTCCTAGGGCTTTTTTTTTTCTTTTTTTTTCTCCTCTTTAAGTAGCTAAGTTGCCTCTTCTTTGAGGCTTGTCAAGCCACAATCCAATGCCATCTTTAGGCTTGCCTTCAGACTCTTGGCCTTATAGGTGGTTTCTGATGCGATGTTTTGATGTCGGATCCAGGGTTTAGCTAGAAATTTTGCGTTTCAAGGTGGCATGATGGCTGAGGAGGGAAAGATCTTTGACCTAGATTAGGTCTTTGCTTTTGGCTATGTTTGGAGGTTGGCAACCCCAAGGCTTGACTGGCATGGTGGTGTGATGGCTGAAGGTCGTGGTGAGGCGGTTTGCCTCTTAGCAGGCTGGAGGCACTTTGTAGCTCAGAGATCATGACTGTCTTGGGTCTTTGGGCTCTTTTGCATCGCAGATCTGTGGAGGTGACACCTTCCTTACTCAACAAAGGTGAGTGATGGCGGTTGCTAATGTGAGGCTATAGTTTCACAATGGTCAATTATCGCTGTGATTCTTTTCTGGCTTCACTTTAGCTCATCAACCATGTTGAGGCTCCTACATTCTTTCTCAAAGATGATAAGCTCATCTCCGTTTTGTTCATCAGTGTCACATGGGCATTACCTATTTGCATTAGTTTTATTGTTGGTCAAATAAATGGTGATTTTTTACTAGTTAATTTTAGTGTGTTTTTGTTATTGGCTTTTTGTTGTAATAACGGATGTGGTTTCCTCACCTTTCGTTGTTTGTTTGTTTATCTATGTGTCATCAATGTTGTGATTGGCCCCACTATCTATAGTCTCTTGATCTTGATTGATCATAGTAGTCTACTGTCTATAATAGTGTATTATAAAGAGTCTTTTGTGTGCTCGATAAGCTGCGTGGCCCTTTATTTTCCCATTGTAGGACTTGGTACACATGTTATCTCCTTGTGCGTTTCATTCGAATTAATTGGTGTTTTTGATCTTTGGTCGAGGTTGAGTGGTTCAATGCTATGGTTCTTCTCGTTTGGATTAGTGTCTATACTATCCTAATTTGAAATACAATTACCATTTAAAAATAAATAAATAAATAACAAGTCTCCCCAATATTTTAACAAGATTGATATAATTTTCCTTAAAAAAAAGTAACGGTGTTAATTATTGCTCCCATTCCCAAGTCCCAACAAAAATTTGGTCCCCCAACGAGACGGATCGAGCTGCGGAAAGGTTAACTTCTGTTTGGTAGGAAATTTGAGTCCTGTGGAAATCAGAATATAGTTAAAAAAAAAGTCACTCTCCTAATGTGATGCACAATTAATTTTCTCATACCTTTTAAGAAAATAAAAAGGAAATAATTCTCATACACAACATAAGCCAGTCGTTGCTGTGCTATTTTCTATGATTTCGTGGGTGGTGGGTATCTTGGACAAGTCAGTCAAGCCCACCAAATAAGCAATACATCAACCCGTAGAAGACTGCAAATTTAGAAGAATTCTTTCGATTGTTTGAATTTTATAATGAAACTTCATAGGAAATTTGCGTTGACAGCAATTTAGAAATTAAAGATAGCAATATCAGCTAACAGAAAGGACAAAATTGGCGTCCGACGTTTGGATAGATGTCGAGATCTGTCTCTATCTTCTCCATTCCTTAACTGCTGCAAGATTTTTTGGCAACCATCAAGAAAAAAAAAAAAAAAAAATGCTAAGAGTGTGTTTGAAAAGATTGTTTGAACTTATTATTTTCAACTGTTATAATTACAATGTAAAGCTCTACATGTTAAAATGTAAAGTAAAAATATGTTATAGTTTAAAATTCTCATATTTTATAATATTTTAATTCTAACTTATTAATTTTAACTATGTTGTTAACTCAAATGTATTTAATTTTTTTAGTCAGTTTTTCAATCAAGACCAATTCTATTTCTTGAAAGAAGAAAAAAAAATCTTGATCAATTGTAGATTTCACGCATTGATACAGCGAAGGGAAAAACAAAAACAAAAAAAACATACCAAGCCAATTAAAGAAAAAAATATATATTAAAGCAATTATTTCCGTGACGCCAATTTAAAGAAGAAAGTGTGATTGGACTAAGGAAATTGTTCATCCACCCGTTATTTATTTATTTATTTATTTATTTTGAAAATTTTACCCTGCCGTTACTGCAGATTCGGGCACGCTGAATCCAGTACCCGTGTATTAACAAAAGCATATCAACAAAATAAATAACCAGAGAATCATATAAAATTAAAGTAATTTTGTTTATCCTCTTGCTCTAAATAAAAATAATCCAACGAGAAAAGAGTTACACAATGGAAGCACGTTCTTCGGAAAAAAAAAAAAAATCAAATTGAAAAGGGGACTGAAAATTAGTCTACCAAAAGCTCAGTAAATTTTTGCCAAATTGCAATAACCATGAATTATTCAACTAATTTTTTTAAACCGGCCGATAATTAGAAGAGTCATTTCATTGTGAATACAAGACAAGTAAATTAAACCTTTTTCGTTTGAAGAAATAAGGAAAAAAAAAAAGCACATTCGTGGAAATATAAATTAAATAAAAAACTAAATCAAACTCAAGATTAACTAAGAGCCGTTTCCACATGACAACGCTGCAGCAACTGGAGCTTCATCGCCGGTCCGACCGGAACCATGCCGGTCGAGGTTCCGAACCGGACATAAGCCGGGCAGTTGACGTCCAAATGGTACTTACTGGAAACCCATGAACCGACCTTCCACTTGACTCTTCCGACGATCTTGACGTCCACCAGCATGGCTCCCACGTTCAGATCCTGGCTCAGAACCTGCTGAAGGTACGGCGATATCGGCACGTCGTTTCCGAACAACACCGGCGACCAGACGGTGACATCATGGTGGCCCTGGTAGCTGGCCGGTAGGAGCAGCGCCGCCGTTATCTGCTGCCCGCGGTAGGCTGTGAAGATGTCCAGCTGCTGGTAGTAGACTCCGACCCGGTCGTTGGGGTTGCGGGACGAGATGGTGACCTGAATGGCGGTGGTTAAGGCGTAGGGTGGGCCCGCGGAGGTGGTGAAGTTGTAGATGGTGACGTCCTGGAGGACGAACCGGGGCTTGGAGGGGTGGAGTATGGCCCACACGAGGAGGATGATGACGACGATGATGGCGAGGAGGGCCCCGAGGCCAATAAGGATGCGTCGGACGAGCTTTTTCCGCTCCTCATGGTGGTGGTGTCCGCAGTCCTTGATGCTCATGGCGGTGGAGATTGTAAGTAGGCACCTGGGTGTGAGGATTATCAAGTTGTGAACGTTTTGGAAACAGTGGTTTGGAGAAGGGTGTGTTGCAATTTCTTTTAGTCCTTGTGTTGCATTTTCTTTATATAGAAAAGGGAGGAGGTGGTGGGGGGAGACTCTTGGTAAAATGTTGGGTTTGATATTTGGAGCCTAATCGGTAATAATGAAGTAAGTTAAAAAAAAAAAAAACAAAAACAAACAAAACAAAACCTCAGTTTCACATTTAAGAACAGTTAGCATTGTATGAAATCATATATATATATATATATATATATATTCGAACAATATAATCTACTATAAGAATAGTTACTGCATATATATATATATATATATATATATATTTTCACCATGAGACCAAATTAAAATCATAATAACTTAAAACTAATATACAATAAATTAAAAAAATTTGACAAAAATCTGAGCGTTAAAACCTAAAATTGTGGGTTGTGTACTGCTGCTGATACAGTTTTCATACCCTACACAATAATTTTTTTTTTAATATTTCTCTCTCTCTATCTCTCTCTCTTTTTATTCTTTTCACAGCCTTTTCTTTCGTTGCCATTTTTTTTTACCAACTCGAGGGATAATTTTCTTGTAACATTATTAAATCCAAAGAATACGCAAACATGTAGAATATTTGGTCGTAGAGTAGAATATGATACTAATTTCAAAGTTTACAAGATGAATAGAAAATATGTAAAAAAAAGGGAAACTTGGAGTGGAGGTAAAATGCAGAGTTTGGGTGGTCGAAAATTGGGGTTCTCATTCGGTGCAACCTTATCTCGAGGTAAATCATTGTGGACGAGGACAAAGAGATGGGACCTCTGAAGATTCAAACTCTTTTCTTTGGACAAGAATGTGCATTTCCCTTTTTCTCTTAAGTGAACAAGAATCTGCAACGTTGTTTTGTTATTGTCACCGACTGTACTGGCTGATGAGACTGCATAGCTTCGTCATTAATTTGCTGAATTTGGGCCGTCTATTTGTTTTTTTCTACCAGCTCTGCAGAGTCAATGCATATACATTAGTTTGCTGTTTGACTTAACAGCTTATAATTACGGGCACATGAGTATTCAATGATCTCAACAAACACAAGCCCCAAAATCAGTGTCGAAATCTTTTATCGGATCCCACGTATGTAAGCATGCTCTCTCCCTCTCTCTTTAAATAAATTCAGCAATGATAAAAACTTCTTTGGAAAAGTTTTAGGGTTAGTCCTAAAAATGGTCCTGAATTTTGTTGTCAGATTGTTTCGGTTTTAGTTATTGTCATAAGTTTAGTATTAAAAACAAAACAAAATATAGATGTTATTCAATTAACAGCACAAAGTTATTTTTATATTTTTTGCATCAAAACCATATAAATATTTCGTGTTCTATCCACAGATGTTATTTTTTGCCAGCATCATTTGCATCTTTTATCCTCTTTTTGACATCCAACAAAGGAAAAAGGATTAAAAACTAAAAAAAAAAAAAAAAAAAAAAAAAAAAAAAAAAAAAAAAAACTTGTAGATCAGCAGTCAAATTTTGGACGTTTTGAAAATTAGAGACATAGTGAGATTGATATTATATTAAATTCAAGAATATTTTTGAGATTAACCCTAAGTTTTGTGAATGGGTCAAATCTTAATTCTAGTGTTACTTGTAAATGTCAACTCGATATACAACGGTGTGTAATTTAGAAAAAGAAAATCATGCGACGTCCAAAAGTTTGCACTCTGACTTGAACACCTCAAACAATATAAAGTATACATGGAGTAGCCCCAAACATTATCTCCAGCGCCAACACCATACATAGCCCTTTTCTGTCGGTAAACTAATAGAAATAACCGTTGAATGATGATTATGTGACATTATTAGTTAAACAACAATGATATGAATGGTCAATTTTATATATTTGAACTCAAACTTTATTGTGATTAAGATCTTTAATTAAGTCTTATACAAAAAAAGTGTCAAATTAACTCTATTATAAATATAAATTTGAGTTAAAATTCATAACAAAAAAAGGACCTTTATGCACTTATTTACGACTTATGTAAATATCACATATCAATTTTAATTAAAAAATTAACATCATTATTAATAGAGTGACTTGCTACAAATTTGTAAGTTCATAGTGCAAATAGAAAAAATTAAAAATTTTGGGACCAAATTACATATGTGCATAAGTTCAAGGGCAAAAGTAAATTGTAACGCCCTAGAGTACGGAATGTAACGTGGTGGGTTAATTAAGTTAATTAAATAAAAATTTAATTAAAACACAAGTTAAAAAATTTGGTTAATTAAGAAATAGTGATAAATTAAAAGCCTTTTTAACAAACATTTATAATAATAATAATACAAATGAGATAAAAACAAAATGAAATGACATAAATAATAAAGAAAGAGAGATTATGTGTTGGGTCCCATTGACCTACAACTTGTGCACATACATAGTATCGACAATAATTAAATTACAGCCACAGTCCAAAATAAAAAGAGAAATTAAGATAATATATGCCTTGATTTTGTGATTCAAATAACCTACTTGGCTCTTTTATTATCTGCAGGTCCAGTTAACAGACTCTTCTCTGATCTTAAGCTGAAATCCACCTATAGGGGGAAAGATTTTAAACAAATAAAAAGTGAGCGAAAGGCTCAGTAAGACTTTGCTTTAAAACAGATAAATAATTTAAATAAAATTTTACCTTAGAAAACAAAGTTAAATGAATAAATTCATTTAAATAAATTTTATTGAAAATAGTTTGTCCAGAAAGTACATTTTATCTTTCTTGGGCAAAAATATATATAACACTACCGTAGTAGCCCAGTTGGGTTTTGGGACTTGCCCCTAAGGTTGCAAACTACACGACCCGATTTCTGATATAGCATCATGCCCGTCTATATATTTCTATTAGTTATCAAAAATCTCTTTTTACTGAGTATTTTCATTTGCATTCATTATGAGGTTTGTTATGAAATTCTCCTCAGTCTAATGTTTAAGAACATACTCAATGAAAAATCCTTTTCATTCATTCGTTGAAAAATATTTTAATAAAAATCCTTTTGAGGTCAAAATCATTTTAAAACTAGGCTACCAAGGACGAGGTAAAAGTCCTACCCAATACTCATACCGGTGTCCTACACCACAGTCTCAATGCGCTATACGTTAGCTCCGTAGAACCACGAACAACCTTAAATATATAAACCTCAGTATCTAGCTTAGGATATTCTATGTCATTAAGCTATCTCATAGTGTCCTAGTGTGCCATTTAAGTTTATAAAATTATACTGTGACGTTAAAATCTCAATTGGGGTTCAAAACAGTGAAAACAAGTGAAAAATAACAAATTTTTACTATGCCCGGTCGGCCTGTCGGTCCCCCTGGTTCAGCCTGCTGGCAAATCAGGTCCGGTCGGCCGGAGGTTTTCAGGTTCGGCCTATCGGTCATATGAATCCAGCCTGCTGAACTCATAAATCTGGCATGCCGAACATAAAGTTCGGCCTACCGAATTGAAAAATTGTAAAATTTTCCAAGCACTGGTTTCGGCCATCCCGAGCCCACATTCTCATTTCGACCTGTTTTTCTTAGTTCTCAAGCATAAAAAATATCTATAAATGATAGAAAAACATTATAAAACACTTTTAGACCAATTTAAACAATATTTTCACAAAAATTTTGAATAAACCCAAAAATAGAAAAAAATATGAAAAAATAAAAAAATCTTGACTTAAATCCATTTTTCTTCAAACTATGCTTAGATTCTAGTTATTCTAAGTTTCTCTAACTTAGATTAAATGTTTTCTAAACTTAAATAAGCTTAGATTTCAAAATACTAAGAAAATTGAAAAATTTAGAAAAAGTTTAGAGTTTGAAAACTAACCTTGATTTTTAAGCATTGATTTGTAGTAGTAATTGCTAAATCATGTTCCCAAGCTTCCAATTGACTGAAGATTGAAGTTTAAACTAAAAAATTTCTGAATCAAAAGAGGGAGAAATGAGAGAGAGCGAGACAGAAAGAAAAAGCGAGAGAAATAGGGTAAAGGAGAGAGAGAGAAACGTGAGTGAAAGAGAGGGAGAGAGAGAGGGATTTAAATAAAAGAGGAAGTGGGTGGTTTCATAGTGTAAAAACCGTATGCCATCTACTGTTTTGCAAAATGGGGCATTTTTGACATTTGATAAATTGTTTTGTTTCAAAATTCAAGATAACAAATAAAAATAATTTAAGGTAATTAAAAATCATTTAAATAATCAAAATAACATTAATTTAAAAATTTCACAAAACAGCCAAATTAAGTTCAAAACATTTATTGTGGCACACTAATATACCATTTTACACACAATAACATTTCACTAACTTCGGAGCGTTACATAAACAAAAGCCCAAAAAAAGTTGTAGTCGATTACATCATTAAAGAAGAAAAAGAAAAGGAAAAAAAAAAGAAAAAGAATAATCAGTTTTTTTTTTGATAAATAAGGGATACAAAAGAATGATCAGTTTACATCATACAAAAGTTGCGAAAGATCAAAACAAAATCTATAGCTTAAGCTTATATATTTATTTAAACATTTTGAATTATAATCAAGATCGAAAAAGCTTATATATTTGTTTAAACATTTTGAATTATAATCAAGGCCGAAAATTGAATTTATTTATTTTTTAAAAAGACGTCTGTTTTTAGTTTTTTTTTTTTTTTGCAGTTTATTTTCTTAGTTAGTTATGCTAAATAACCTTTAACATTGATAGGTCCTGTCAATTGTATTGGGGTAATATTAGCACTAAATATAGGACCATGTTAAATAAAAGGCATCTCCAATAAAAAAGCTAGTGTATGCTATATTTAAAAATGACAAATATAAAATGTTATATTGATATCACTTTCAATGTATAATGTTATCTTAAAAAGCGTTATATATATATATATATATATATATATATCTACTTTTAGCCATTTGGATTCCAAAGTTATAAAAGTAAATTTATGATCTTATAATAATTTTAAAATGTCAATATTATAATAAATAAATTGAAAGGTCAATAAATCATCTAATAGCAAAAAATGTCTAAATTTGACATATGTTACTTGGTGGTGAATTTAATATCAAGTATAATACATACCAAATTTAGTATCAAGAAAAACATTATATTTGAGAATGTTTTCCGTACTCAAATATTAAAATGTAGCGTTATATTGGAGATGCTTCAAGCTACTATTGTTCAGGATAATATGAGTACTATTGGAGTAATTATGTCACATCAACATTTAATAGACTTATTTAACTGTTTAACAGTGGATGGTTGTGCTAAAACGTGGAGTATAGCTTAGGTTATTCTGATACTTTGAAGTTCAGCAGCTAATTAACAAAGTACTTTATGGATAAAATTGAAATAAGGTTTTACATTTTAAAGATACTTGTGTAGCATGTAAAATAAAAAGGATAAATTACAAAAGAATAAAAAAATTGGGAATGTTTATGTTATAACTCCGCGGAAAACTAGAATGACAATGTTGCAAAAGAAACTAATGAATGTCCTACTTTCCAAAACACGTGCAAGCATGAATATGTATACTAATAGGACGTGGACATGGTCGCCTTTCTGTGGACGTTGACGTATATGCTTTGCTTTTTCTAGCTTAAGAAATGGTTCAAATTTTGTCGTGGTCCCACAATTATAATATGGATCCAAATGTTCTACATTAAGAGTGACTTTATATAATAATTCAGTGGAAATTTGTAGTCAATCAACCTCGCTCAGAATTAGCCTCGTTTGAAAACTTACATGATTCACACTAGGGTGACAATTTGCGTGAATGGGTCGTTTTTGTATCAACTTATTTAGTAATGTATCAAAAATATTAACCTAAACACGAGTTATTTATTAAACATGTAAGAGAATATTAACCTAAATATGACTCATTTATCAATCGTATTAATCGTATCAACCCGCATATCAAGTTTAAATTAAATATATTGAATAAATAATTGTTATAACAAATTTATTGATATATATATCTTTTATTTTAAGAAAAACAAGTGAGGTCTATTAACAAATTTTAAAGTGCATAATATTTATAATTAATAAAAGCAAGTAAAGTTTTATTTAAGCATCATATATTTTTATATTACATCATATATAATCAAGTTTCAAATTATACATATAATTAATCTATTTCCATCGTGTTAGGATGATTATTCCTAACACGAGCCGTTTATCAATCATACCAATCAATTATTGACTCAAATTCATTTATAGTAAACCCAAACCCTCTAATATGTCATTTTGTCATATCATAACCTAAATTTAAGTCACAGCTTCCAAACAATAGTTGTTGTACATAATAGCCCGTTGTGCACAAATTTGATTTCATCCCTAGCATATATGACTCGCTGATTAATACTAATTAATGGTAGTTGCATGGAAAGTAAATGGAGACAAAACAGTGTGAATCTTTGCGATGGCTTATAGATCAATTTTTAGGTGTCTAAGGCACGCAATTTTATAAAGGAAGATACGCTTAGAATGTCTTTCTACCACGTTTGGACTAACGTGCCAAAGAGCCTTACATTCCTCATTGTTTTGTTGTTCTTACCTTATTTGTTGGGTTCTTACCACCATAAACCTTTCTCCCTCTCATCATTAATCATTGTAAATTACTGTAAGTTATATATATATATATATATATATATATATATATATATATTGCTAAAACGAAGAGAAACTGAATCAGAGAAAAATAAATATAGGTGCCAATTCAATCACTAGATTTCCGTTTTGAATGGCGAAAAGTTGTGCTTATATCAACTACTCCAAGTCAAAACATCTAAAGGGGAGAACTCAATTTAAAAACAATAAATTAATGTATCATCTTTGTTAGAACTCTGTGGCTCATATATATATATATATATATATATATCATATAAATATTTATGTATGTGCATCAAAATATTAGGCTACATAATTAGTAAATTTGATAAGAAATAAATCCACATCCTAAGAGAGCTTATTTCTTCCACGCTAGTCATTTTCATCGTCGTCCACGCACCGTTTTCCCTTTTTTTTTTCTGTGTAAAACTTTTTAACCCTTTTGTTTCTTTTGTTTTATTTTCTTCTCTCTTTTTCCCTTCAATTGTCTACCCTTGCTTGTTACCTTTAAAACCACTTGAATCCTTCTTTCTTTTTAACTCCATCATTTTAGTATTCTATTTTTTTTTAACTCTATTATCTTTTTTCCCCTTTTTTTTTTGGTGCTTTACCCCCTTTCCCCTTTCTTTCTTTTTTGACTCTATTTGTCTACCATAATCTCTTAACCCTAATATTCTTCTAGTTTTCACTTTCTTTTCCTCTTTTATTTTATCTTAGATTTCAACTTCATAGCTATTTCTTAGCAATTTCTTAAACCTCTTTCTTGCATCTTCTTACTTGTGTTCAATTCTAACTTCTATTGCGTATGGTTAGTTTCTTAAATACTTTTCATGATCAAATTTGTGTGTGTTTGAGTTTTTGTGTTTCTCTAAACCGAAGAACTAAATCAAAATTTCAGTTTGTTTATAAGATGTATTAATTTTAACCCTTTAAACTAATAAATTATTTATTGAACATAGTCTAACACAATAATGACACACGAGGGTTAAAAAAAAAGGGTAAAAAAAAGCAGTTTTAAAAGAAATCTAAAAGAAAAAAAATGCATATCTAAAATAAAAATCAAGTTGAGTGAGTTCAAATCTTTTTTTTTTTCTTTTTTAGAACATATTTTTGGATCTATTTGTTTTTGTAACCAATTAATTTCTTAGAAAACCCTAAACAAGCTAGCTATGGATATGAAGGTTGATCAAGGTACTTCTGACACGGGCGCTGGGAAGCTCTGGTGGATCAAGGCCTGGAAGGCCAACGTCCCTTTGAAGGTTAAACCTTTTATTTGGCGTGCCTTTCTAGATACACTCCCAGTTCGCTTAATGCTGATTAAGAAAGGGATTAATTGCGGGGTCACTTGCCCGTTTTGTGATGGTGGATTGGAGAGGGTGAACCATATTTTGTGGTCGTGTGGCTCTGTTCGGGATGTCTGGGAAAGGTGTGCTTTGTGGCCCTCTCTTGCTAAATTTGGTGGGTTCTCCTTTGAAGGCTTGTGTTTATTTGCTAAGGGTTTTTAAAGGGCGATGACTTTGACATCTTCTGTGTCGTGGCTTGGTCTATCTGGTTTAATAGAAACCTTAAAATCCATGGTAACATTTGTCGTAATTCAATGGAGGTTTTGGAGAGTGCAGGTAGGTTCTTGGGTAACTACCAAGGATGCTGTTCTGTCGATAATCGTACTCCTCATCCCCAGCCTGCTAGGAGGGCTTATTGGTCTGCTCCAAGAGCCGGAACCTACAAGTTAAACATTGATGCTGCTGTAAAAGCAAATCTGCCCTTCTGTGGTATTGGAGCTGTGATTTTGGGATGATTAGGGGTATTGTGGTGAGGTGCTTAGCCACACCTTTCCCTGGTATGTTTTCTGCTCATGTAGCTGAATGTATTGCTTTGAGAGAAGGCTAGTTTTTGCCCAATTTCTTGGCCTTCACGTTGCAGTTGCAGAAACTGACGCTGTTAATGCGGCGAGAGCCATTAACAAAAGCTCATCTCGTACGGCTGAAAGAGCCCGTTGTTGAAGATATTCGGAATCTTCTTCTAAACGCCGGGGCTGGTCGTTGCGACGCTATCCCTAATTGGGAATAGAGTCGCCCACACTATGGCAAACTCTGTTTTTCTTTCTTATGTTGCTGTTAATGGGATGGAGTCTTTTCCTATGTTTTTTTTAAGGCAGTGTTTAACCTATAAAGTTCTGATGCCTGCCTGGGATTAAAAACTCATCGAGACAAATATGACAGCTCTTTTTATTGTTGCTTTTTCTTCAATTAATTAGCAAAAGGAGTCATCCAATTTAAAGACATAATGTATATTGCTTTTTAATCCCTACTGCATATCCACATAGGATTCTTACTGGGTCCCTCAAAAAGCCTTCTAAGCCCCACAAGCCAAGGATATTCGTCTCCGCCTGCAGAACCGGTTCACATTTTTGTATGTAAAGAAGAATCTTAATTTAGAAATTCTATTATAATTGTGAAGTTGTAACATGATATCGTCTTAGATATTTGTTTTCAGCTTTTGAAACCATATCCTTAACCCTACAGACTCTTCCAATTTCAAGCAATAATTGATAAACCTTAGAAAAGTAGAATAAAGAGAATCAAGCAGTGAAAAAGATAAAAGCTTCCTTGGTTGGAGATTCTACACAAAATTCTAGAACGGAAACGACAAAATCCAGAAAGATGATGAGAAAGAATAAAAGTAAAGGATCTAACTGTTCTCGAGATCTATTTTTCAAAATTTAGAAGTGAACTACACCAACAATAATAATAATAATAGAATACAAGGAGCGCTGCTCTATTTTGAATTAAACTACAAAAATCATTTTTAAGTCGAAAACTATTATAAAGCATTTTTTTACAACGATTTTTATATCGATGTGAAAGCTAATATGATTAAAAATTGATACTTTTAACAATAGTCAAAAGCCGTTATTAAAGATGATTTAAGACAATGGTCAGATGCTTGTTATTAAAGATAATGAAAGACAACGGTTATAAACTGTTGATAAAGATGATTAACGAATAAACACATAACCAGTGTAAAAAATAATTAAAAAGATGTCAGTCTATTGTCTCCATTTTCTCCCTTGTTAAATAGTTTAAATGAGATGATCTTGTTGCAATCATCTATGAAACTACTAGTAGAATGAAATTGTATAGTATTATTATAAAGTATATAATCGACATCAAACTCAAGTGTCTACGTACTCAAATAATCATGTTACAAATATATGTTCATTACTAAACCAACAAAACAAAAAGGGACTCACGATCAAAACATGTATAATTGCATAAGCTTTTCCTGCTCCACTCAAATTTCATCGATCTCCACTTCCAAATTTGGGTTTAAAGCATCAAACTACAAAATAGAGGGAAAAAATATTGAAGGCATTAGAAAGAATAGACAGATCTAGTAACAACGTCTAAAACTGAATTAATTCAAAATTGTTGCATGATTACCTTAGGAGAAAATGGGTCATCCTTGTGAACTGGTAGCACTTAGTCGCAACTCACACATCACATATTGAAGGTTTGGCCTAATTATTGCAAATTAAGACCAGTTACTCTTCATCCCTACAGTAACTAAAGCAACAATACAAACCTTTCTAAAGTCTTAAAAACAAGCAAGTCTTCACAGGATTCAGAGAATGCTGAAAATTATCTATATATATATATATATGCTATTATGCAACTGTGCAAAAAAGTGCCAAAGTAAGCAATTATGCAATTATATACAAATACACATACTCCAGAAAGAGGGACTCTTATATTCATGCATAAAGAAATACAAATTCTTAGCAGTTAGAGCCCAAAACATGGACTCTTAAAGATGACTGTGACGCCCCAAGGAGGGGTCAGTAGTTTTAGGTAAATAAAATAAAAATTAATGTAAATGGACAGAAAAATAAATACAGACATGTCCAAAATAAGTAAATTAAGTACATTTCTCATTAAAATAAATATCATAAAAATAAATGATATCATCGGCAGTCACCATCACGTGAATGCCACGAAGGTGGAGCCGAGATCTCATCCTCATTTATAATCACGTGGAAGCCAGCCACAAAGGTGAGTAGGTAAATAAAATACAAATAACATCAACAATAATAATGATACAAAAATACTGAAAATCGTCCTCGAAATAAATAACGCGATGGGACTCACAAGGACGAAAGTGACATCAATAGCGACATTGGGACAAGTCGTACAGTACACGTGTCATACCACAGTTATATAAAAAATACCATTTCAATCCCAAGAGCCAGGTTCCGATCCTGGGACCTTCCTCCCTCTTTAAAACCTGGAAGGGGATATTTAAAAATAGGAAACGTGAGCGGAAGGCTCAGTAGGATGATTAGTTGAAAACAAGTTATTTTCAAATATCATTCACAAATCATATTTACTAAATCAAGTCTCAAAAATTATTTATAAAGATTGATAAATACTTACTTGAACAAGTCTTTGACAAAACGTCACCGTACGGGTTTTGGAAATCCAAAATAAATATTAAAACACAATTCTTCAAAATTAATGACAGAAATCAATATTAGAGGGAAATATTTGAGAAGTAAATTTCGGCCAAAACAATTTAAAAAGGCTACCAAAGGAAGGGATGAAAATATCCTACCTCATTGGAAATCCAATAACGTAAGCTCCAAATAAAATCCAACGTATGCTCCGTATACGTTTAAAACCTTAAAAACTGCATTTAAAATAAAAAATCATATTCAACAATTATCATTATGTCAGTTTAATTATCAGTGTGCCCCTTTGACCCAAATAATCATAACCCAAGATCATAATCCTTTTTGAAACATTTCAAAA
>CAMOHE010052802.1:0-21629 GCA_946598075.1 Artocarpus hirsutus | reverse complement strand
AAAAATATGAAAGAAATTTTATTAATACTATTAGACTTTTTTCTTTTTGAAAAATTTGTGTTATATTTTTTTGTTATAATGAATATATTGTGTTATATTCTTTTTCATTTCACTAGTATATATAACAAAATACTTTTTAGGTGTGAAAAAATTAATAAAATTTTGAAGAAAATTTTGGTATATAAAAAAAGGATTTAATTGTAATGACCGAGAGAATCTTAGAAATAAATAACGTAATTTACATATTTAAGTCAAAGATTTTCCTGGAAAATATTATGTGTGAATTTGGTGATGGAAAGATTTATTTATATAAACATTCCAAAATTCAATAAAAATATTTAAGTTAAATTTATTAATTTTTTTGATTAATAATTCGGTTGATAATTTTCACTGTGATTTAAGGCGGAAGAAATTTCAATATGTAGATAACTTGAGAACTACTTAAGTTTGCAAAGGATTGTATTCAACGAGCAATTTGAGCCGATTACTGGGTCACTCAAAACAAGGAGGAAAGGGCTAAGTATTTTAAGGCCAAGAAAGAGGAAAAGGCCAAAGGGAAGCAAACCCTAGAATCTTAGCAGAAAGGTCAGCGTAACAAGCAACAAGGCCAGAATAACAACAACATGAGGAAGGGGAATCCTAATCAGGATAACCAAAAGGATCAGAAGAAAAACAATAGTAGAAATTGTAACAATAGCTACTATGCTTGTTCTAAGTGTGGAAGAAGCATTTAGGAGAATGCAGATCTAGGACAAACAATTGTTACATTTATGGCAAGGAAGGCTACTTTGCTAAGCGGTACTACTCCAATCCTGAAAATCAGTCAGGTTAGAATTAGCAAAGAGCTCCGGGAAACCAATTGCATAAGATCCAAGCCAGGATTAATGGACCACATATTTCTTAAGGGAGACTGGAAGTCCTAGAGCTCTATGCCTGTATTTATGTTTACTCCAAGAATGACACAGAAGTTGGAACTTTTATAGTGGTGACAGGTCAGTTTCCTATAGCCAAACAAGATGCTTATACTACATTTGTATCATCTAAGTTTTCCAAGCATCTAGATAAAGCAGGAGATAGAATAAGTCAACCTATTATGACTACATTGCCCTCTTGGGAAATTTTACAGTCTAATTATTGGTTACAGAATGTTTCAATAATTATTTGTGGTAAAGAGTTGTATGCAAACTTGATCATTATCAATATGAACGATTACGACATTATCTTGGAAATGTACTTCTAGGGGAAGGACAATGCCATCATCAACTGCTGATGCTAGAATGTCACATTTAAGCTTGCTGAGTAGGAAGAGTTTACCCATACTGGACCATCTCAAAAGCTACCACTGCGGACGATATCTGCAATAAAGGCAAGTAGGTTGTTGGCTAGCTGATACATTGGATACCTAGCCAGCCTAGTGGATAAGACTAAGAAGACTAAGTTAGGACCGAAGGAGATTCCAATAGTTAGCAACTTTATGGAAGTTTTTCTAGAGAAGTTATCAAGGTTACCCCTGGAATAGGAGATTTCATTTGAGATAGAGCTAGTACATGAGACAGCACTAGTATCTAAGGCACTATACTGGATGGCCCTGATAGAACTTAGGGAGCTTCAGACATAGTTGTAAGAACTACTGGATAAGGGTTTCATCCAATTAAGGCATTCATAATGGGAGCACTAGTTTTTTTTGTTAAGAAGAAGGATGGTACACTAAGGATGTGTATCAACTATTAGAAGCCAAATAAGACTATGATCAACAACAAGTACCCACTACTACGGATTGATGGTCTATTTAATGGAGCTGCATATTTTTCAAAGATTGACCTATGTTTAGGATATCGGTAGCTTTGGATTAAGGAAGGAGATGTGCTAAAGACAACTTTTAGGATGCGCTATAGAAACTATGAGTCTCTCATAATGTCGTTTGGTTTGACCAACACTCTAGCAGCATTTATTGATATGATGAATAGAATATTCAAGGATTATCGAAACAAGTTTATCATTGTATTCATAAACAACATTCAAGTTTACTCCAAGACAATGGAGGAACATGAGGGTTATCTAAGGATCGCCCTATAGATCTTGAAGCGGAATAAGTTGTATGTCAAATTCTTGAAGTGTGAATTTTGGCTAGAAAAGGTGCAATTTCTAGGATGTGGTATCCAAGGAAGAGTTTCAGTAGATCCTGCCAAGATCAAAGCAGTAAGTAGGCGGCCAGCTCTAAAAAAGGTGACTAAAATACAAAGTTTTCTCAGTTTAGCAAGGTACTACAGATGAATTGTTAACAGATTCTCAAAGCTAGCAATACCAATCACAACTCTTACATGGGAGGGAAAGAATGGACCTAGAAGTGCAAAGAAAGCTTGCAAGAGCTAAAAGAAGTCTTATCAATCCTCCAGTACTAACAATTTTGGATGCAAAAGAAGGAAACTTTGTGATTTACAAAGGGACTGTTCTCATGCAGGGGGGAAAAGTGGTTGCATACACTTCACGATAGCTTAAAGATCATTAGAAGAACTACTCGATGCACGACTTAGAGCTTGTAGTGATGCTTTTTGCACTAAAGATATGGTGACACTATCTGTATAAAGCAAAATGTGAGATTTACACAAATCATCAAAGCTTCAAGTACATTTTCATGCAGAAGGAATTGAATATGACGTAGTGAAGATGGTTAGAGTTAGTGAAGGATTATGACTATAAGATTCTTTATCATCCAAGAAAGGAAAACAAGTTAGCTAATGCGCTTAGTCTGAAGGTCATCAGTAGCGTTAATGGCGATTAGGCTTCTACCTCAACCTCTATAGATAGATATTAATCAGGAAATTTATCATTCGTGACTCTTCAATTGACCATCCTGAGCATATAAAGGGCAGTTAGGAACTTGACCCTACTTTAGTTAAGATAAGAGAGGAGGTCCTAGAAGGGAAGAAAGAGTTTAGACTTTTGGAGGATAGTATACTCCACCATAAGGGTAGGATATGCATTCTAGATGATGAAGAAATGAGGAAGCAGATCTTTTCTGTAGCATAGAGATGCCTTATTCACTTCATCTAAAAGCAAATAAGATGTATAAGGATCTAAAAGAGAGCTTTTGCTGGCCTAGAATGAAGAAGGATGTTGCAGAATTTGTGTTAAGATGCCTTACTTGTTAGAAAGTCAAGGCGAAACATAAGCATCCAGCAAGAGGGATGCAAAAGATTGATATCCCAGAGTGGAAATAGGATCAAACAACGATGGATTTTGTGGTCAGGTTGTCTAGAACATCCGATAGCAATGACTATAATGACCAGGAAAATCCTAGAATTAAATAGTATAAATTACATATTTAAATCAAGGATTTCTTTGAAAACATTATGTATGAATTTCATGACTAAAGAATTTACAGAATTAATATATGATTATTCCAAAAATTCTATAATAGATTCTATAGTTAAATTAATTAACTATCATAATTTAATAAAAGGGATTGATAAATTTCACTGCAGTTAAGGCGGAAGAAATTTATTTGTAAAAAACCTAAGAAATTTAATTAGGAGAATTTCCTGGTGCAATTAATACAAAGTTAGCAGTGTATCGAAAAATACTCTAACGCGAATTAGACCCTTAATTTCCAAATTAATTAAAAAATAGAGCTACGCGAGTAGCCATAACGATAAAAAATACTATGTAAACTCAAATAGTGACACTGTTAAAAAATATGTTATTATAGAGTTTAGATATTGAAAAAGTCAAGTTTAAATTTTTATTAAGTCTAAAATAAATTTCTAGACTTAATGCAGTCAAAATTGATACGCGATTAAATTTTATTGATATCAGTTCATACTGTGATTGGCGTGTCACAGTATTTAAAAAATAGGAGAAGACCTATCAGGTAATAAAATCTTCTATCAGCTAAATTAATTATTGCTAACAGTAAAAAATTTACCTACTTGATGGAAACTTGCAAGCATAAGTAAAGGACAAGAATCCCTTGATTTAAGCTTCCACCTCGTGATCAATGTCCTTTGGCATTTAACAAAACAACACTTACACTCCACTCAACCTCACAAATGGCACCACCTTTAGGAAAGCTTAAGCTTAGTCTAAGCTTTAGTAAGTCACTTAAGTGATTAGCTAAGCATGAATTAAGTGGGAAAAATTAGATTAGGCAAGACCTATATAAGGAAGGCCATTAAAAGCATCACAAAGTTTTGGCCTATTTTCCCCATTTCCCACATTCTCCACTAAGTACCACAAGCCCTAAGTGATAAAAAATTTTCCCCATTTCCTTCTCTTCTCCATCGTGTGTCCCTTAGTCCCCACGAAGAAAATTTTCTTCCCTATTCTCTCCATTCTCCACTGTGCATATTAAGGGCTCCTAAGAAAAGATTTTTGTTTCCCAAGTTCCTTTTCAAAAACCAAACAAAAATCAAGTTATATTCCAAGTATTATCCCACCCTTGTCATAAACCAAAAACTAGCTCCAACAAGGAAGAAAAAGAAAAATATAGGGAAGATTTTAGAACATTGGGATTAAGGTAATATCAACACCTTTTCTTTCTTTCCATTTTCCTTAGCAAAGAAAGAAAATATGTTGCTTAGATAGCATTTATGTGATGGCCAAAAACAAGTTAGATTTTTACATGATAAAGTTTAGATCTAGTGTTGGAACAAGAAGAGAAGAAAAAGTGGAGTTTAAAGCCCTAAAAACACCCTCACAAAAGTAGTCTCCAAGAGTAAGCAAATATAAACTTTTACTGAATTTTTTTTAGATTAAAATTTACAACTTTATAAGAGATTTGATGATTGGGTGAGGAAATGGGTTGTAATAATTATTTATGTGTTGCTAAGTGTGGTTTGTGCTTGTATGATATGCAAAAAGTTAGTACGCACATGATAAGGTTATGTTTTTGCAAGTTTTGGTTTCTGGAAAAAATTTTCACAAATTTTGAACTTATAGATACAGGCTTAAAGTTAATTTTAAAACTTTATTGAACATGGGACTTTTAGTTTTCAATGTTTTGAACAAAAACTCATGACTGCAAAAAAACACAGTTTTGACTCTAAATAAGCCCACCGAACAGTTTTTAGGGACTATGTAAAACAGTCCTAAATACTATCTGAAAACAGCCTCTAAAACTGTTTAAAACAGTTTGTAAAAGCTGTCCAAAATAGTTCCAACACTGTTGGAATTGTTTTGCCATTTTTGGGGTATTTTAGGTCTGAATTTTACATTTCATTGAACACAAAAGGGCTGTTTGGTATTGTTTTCAAAACAGATGAAAAAGTTTTGTTTTGAAAAATAAAAATTGTTTGAAAATTGTGCTGAGAGTATTTTTAAAATTTTTGTCTTGAAAGCATACGAAAACATTCCTAAAAAATTTGAGAACAAAACCAAATAGGGCCAAAAGTTTTAGATTGTGATGAGACAAACAACTTTTGTAAAGAAATTTTTTTTCAAAATCTGCCTCTAAAATACAATTATGGGCGGTTTTCCAAAATAGTCCAAAAAACCTGTATTTTTGGGCAAAAAAATATTTTAAAGTTTTGGGTCATTTCGAGACTGAATGGTAATTTTTGTCAAACATGAGAGTTTCAGTTTGAAGCAAAATGAATAAATTTTATGAAGAAAGTTTTGTAAAAATCTGCTTGTATTGGACTTTAATTTGGATATACAAAAACAATCAAAACATTTGATTGGAAAAAATTTTAAAATTTTAACCGGAAAGCAATTTTGCCAAAGAAAAATGTAACTAGGACTTTAAAAATAAACAAGAAAATTATTAAAACACACATTTAAGAAACGAGTGGTTTTTATGGAGGAAAAACTTCAAAAGAAAAACTACATTTAATATATGATTTTATATAAAATTTCTAAAACTACTCTATCGGTATCAGTTTTTACAACAAAGATCGTGTGACTTTAAAATTTAATTTTTCACTAAACCAAGAAATTACAGTGTTTTAGAGAGGTTATAAAGGCCTGAGATTTAGTGGGTTAATATTTTTGGGCATTATTTTATAGAGAGTTTTTTAATTAAAGTTTCAAGCTAAACGGGTAAGATTTCAAAGATAAACTTTAATATTTTTCATTTGAACATTAATTGAGCAAGCATAAAAGCCCGATACGATAGAGTTTTAATGCCACGATGTTAGGCATGGGTCTAACACCCATTTTAGTCTAAAATGCCACTTGAAACAAAGTCTATTGGTAGAATTTATAAGACGCTATGATGTCATTTTTGGGCTTATGGACTTAAAATCAATTGCGAGCCCATGAAACAAATTTAAAATAAGCCCAATTAGGACTTAAGGTAAGAATCATGAATTTAGGAAATGTCCAATTTAGTGGATTATCTTATGGATTTAATAATGATAGATAATTAATTAATTGTTTTAAAATTAATTAATTATCAACTTGGATGCGAACAAATGGCAATTAAAGAGAAGTTTAATATTATGAGGATTTAGTAAGAATAATCCTTGTAATAGAAATGGTGAAATTCATGATCAATTGATAAAAGAATTTATGATCTAATAGAGTGATTGAATTCTTGTGGTTATGCTAAAATCTAAATAGCATAAAATGAAATATTCTTACACGCTCCAAATGGGTGTTTTGTACAGATTTATTTCTACGAGAAAAGAAGGAATTCAAAATCTATAGGGAAGCCTACTTCACTAAAATAGGTGAGTAGGAATCTCACCTACAGTGTGAATAGTTTTTAAATAAAACTATTTTTACATGATTTCTTAAAATATGACATGCATGTTTGGTGATATGCCCTACTATAATTTTGTTAAGACATATATATTTATCTAAGATATAATGAGTTAGCATCTTGTGAAGTTATGAACAATGTGTGATGCATACTATACTAAAATATACTGTTTACTTGCTTTCAACTAAGCATGTTTTTAGTATTGATATGTAGTGCTATGCAGTAACATGTCATATTGCATACACATAATAATACAAGTGAAACTAAGCAAGATAAGTTAAGGGTATCGTGCCAACCTCTCGACCCACAGAGAGGCTTGATTGAAAAAAAAAGAGGGAGAAAAGATGGTGTTGTTGGGACTTTACAAATCCTAATGACCGCAATATAATTTATGATCTCGCTGTCATTAGGGACCTCGCAAACCTTGACTTCCCAATGATTGCGCGTGCAACTAGTACGATCACTTGGGCCTAAACAGTAAGATAAGATGAAGTTTAGATAATTGAGCATAAAACAAATCAATAAGCAAGCATAGAATGACCATGCATTGATTTATCAAATGATCTTGAAATTGTTTGGTAAGTTAAACTTCCTCCTTGCAGAGCGAAAACTCATTTAAGTGTGTTCATATTGTAGGCAAGGAACATGTCACTTAACTGGGTAGTGTAAGCGACGAACGAACAACGATGATGAGTATGGATACCGCTCATGTAAAAATGTATTTTCACATTATGTTGCCTCCTATAAAATTTAGTTCGTATAATAAATTATGTAATTTTACATAATGAGCCTTAGAGATCAAGGCTGAAGTCATTCAACCTTAGATAAAAAAATGAGTGTAAGATTTTCTACAAGAAATATATATATATATATATATATATATAGATGTTGCAATGGAGCAATGAATGCATATAATTTTTCTGATAAGAAATTATAGAAGTAAATGGTTTTAGAAATGTTTTTAAAGTATCATTTTGAATTAAGGAAGGTAATTAGATCAAGAAAAGTATTTAGAAGAATAATTTTTAGAAAAATTTATCATGCTAGTTTTAAAGGATTAATTCTTAATAAGTTATTGTTATTTCAATATTAAAAGATTAAGTTTTAAGACATTATGTTATGCTTTAAAATTTATTTTTAAAAAAAGAAATTAGTGTGTTTATGTTTTTTAAAAAAATTATTCCACAAATGTAAGGACCTCATATCAAAATATGTTTAAGTATTAAGATTATGAAGTTAAGTAACGGCCACGTAGGTTGGGTCCTTACAATGACGCAATTTCAATAATCGTTGATCGATTAACTATGGCTGTTCACTTTATACCTATCAAACTCAGCTTTTCTGTCGAGCAACTGGCCAAGTTGTATGTGTCTAAGATAGTGATGTTGCATAGAGTTCCAAAGTCCATCATTTCTAATCAAGATGATCGTTTTATGTCTAGGTTTAAGAAGAGTGTTGTTGTGTCGCCCAAAATGTCTCCCTTTAAAAGCAAACGTTTGTAGTATAGCAAGGTTGTCGTATCCATAAGGAGGTGGGAAATTTGTGACTTGAGAGATTAATAAAAATAAATATTGAAAAACGCAAGCGGTTTTTCAAAACAAAGTTTAAAATAAAAGAAATATTTTTGTGTTTTTTATTTAAAATTTAAAACATACAACTAAAACGGTAAAACTTTAAGAATCCCTTGTATGTTTCGTAATTGATATAGAATTTTAACTCTAAATAATTAATTATCAAAAGCATTTGATTTATTATATCTTTTCTCATTATTTGAAGTGAATCCAAACAAATAGAATTACTATCTTCACTTCCTAAAGGGATCCATGACCGCTACCCCAAACTAGATGGTTTTCCCTTGAAACAGATATGGCTAAAGGAAGTAAAAAAATTAAGGATTTGCATTTATAAGAAGCATTATAAACCTTTTGATGTAGCAGCTAGACTTTTGCAATTTTTCATATTCTAACACGACAACAAGCATTATAATCCTTTTGATGTGGTAGCTAGACTTTCGCATCTTCTAATACGACAACAAGCTTATTTGTTATAGCTTATACGAAATGATAAAAAAATAATGAAGGAAGATATGTCTAGTGGTTGATTTTAGGGGTTTACAAAGTGTCGTAGTTTATTGGTGTTCATGCATTCTAATGGAAGTTTCCACCTATGTCCATGTAGTGGTGAAAAAGTGGAAAGGTAAAATTAGAAGGAAATCTTGATTGTTTTCGTGCTATTTTTTTTCGTGCCTCGTGAATAAAAATTTCGTTTAAGACAATTTAGAAATGAAAGATGAAGCTTTTTGTGCTTCCACGCAAGTGGTGCCGCAATGCCAAGCACGACCTAGCCAGTGCCGTAGCTCCCACTACTAGAGCGGTGTGTTTTGTTTTTCTTCTTTTTCATAGGTTTTGAAAATCGTCGAACCTTTGACCATTACAAGTCAACGATTCTGATCCTTCGGGTTCTTCTCAAGCTTTTGATTTTCAATAATCTTTGGGCCTTCGACATTACAATAATATTTAATCGCAAAAAAAAAAAAAAAAATTACAAAATATTCTAATCCTTTAATTTTAGACAAATATCATTCTAATAAAGTTAAAATCAATAATAAATAAAGAGATCCTCGGAACAATATAATTAACGACTAAATCTACCATCCGTATATAGATGATTAATCACATGAACAAAAATATTAATGCAAAGTACCTATCTATCACATACACACAGTATAGAGAACACACACCCACTCACATATTTAAAATTGATTGTCACATAATCAATGCTTAATTTAATATATTCTATAATCGACTCTAATACTAATTGTTAGTTTTCTGAAATAATTTTCACAAAAAATATGGAAACATGGTAAAGATACGGAACATATATAACAAAAACTTTTATAAAATTTTAATATATATATATATATATTAATTTAACGCTTAATATATATATATATATATTTGTATATATAAAACTTATGCTTATTGGCTTAAGTGAGACATTCAGATTTCTTTTATCGGAGATGACCATTCTCTATATGAGACAAAAGCCTTGCTCGTCTAGTCCTTCACTTTGTATAGACAAATGGGTGGGCATTGAAGGAAATTAGGTTTTTTTAAAGATTACTAGCTCACTTTTCTCACTTACTAATCTCAACACATGAGTAAAATAGGACTAGGATTGAAAGTACAATTCTTTTCGCTCTCTCTTTACACGCCTAACATTTGGGCCCTATTTGGCTGAGTGTTGGAATAGTAATGGTAATGACAATAGCAATGGAATGGAAAAGAAAGATAATTCATTTGCTTGGTTTGAATTTCATGAATACAATGCAATGACATTGAATTATTTTTATTTGAACAGAATTATCCCTAATTTGTAAATCAACAAAGCACATAAAAATCTAAAAAAAAAAAGAAGAAAAACTAATAAGCCTTCAAAAATTTCCCTTGCAGTATCTGCCTACTCATGAGATCAACACCGAAGCAATTCTTTCCCGACCAAAAAAAAAATGATCTCTATACTAAAAGCGATGCTGCTGAGTGGATCACGACCAGTAGCATAAAGTAGCAAACCACGTTCGTACACACGTGCAAGTCAAGATTCTTGTTTTGGTCGATGAGCATGTTGAGCATGACATGGAGGAAGATGACAAGACAACGATAGAGCCGAGGATGACACCGAACTGGATCTTCCCAGCGAGCAACTAGAAGAGGCAGATGGATATTTAGAGGATCAAGAGGGCTGAAACAGCGTTGTCGCGACGCATCGCTACTGGATGTTGCTATTGGAGCCGACGACTTTCGTCGAGGATGCTGCTGGAGGGGAAGACTAACGGGGAGAAGGCAACGATAGAGGCAAGTATGACACCAAACTAGATCTTCCCAACGAGCGACTAGAAGAGGCAGAGGGACATGTAGAGGATCAGGAGGGTTGAAACAGCCCCGTCGCGACGCGGCACTACTGGATGTTGCTGTTGGAGTTGACGACTTTCGTCGAGGATGCCGCTGGAAGGGAAGACCAACGGGGGGACCACGAGCTCCTTCATCATCAAATTGAAGAATTCTTTAGATTCTCAATCAATAATTTGGGTTGGAGAAAGTTTGAATTCCAGGATTTTGGTTTTGGGGATTGAGATGGAGAGAGAGATTGGAGAAATAGTGACTAATGAATAATGAATCTAGAGGATTTTTCATGAGGGAGGAATGCTCTACAGAGGATTCTAGGACTTTGAAAAGTTTAAAATGGCAGGTGTCGTAAACAATAAAAGGAACAGAGGCAATTATGGATAAAATGTGAAAAATATATTTGGAATGGCTTTTCCTTATACATTAGGGAAGTAACGATGATTCATCCAATTTTAGAAAGTCATTCTTTTTTAAATGACTATTCCTTTTACTAAAACCAACTAAATAGAAAACTTGTATTCCTTTCTTTCCCATACCATTCTTTTTCCCTAAGCAAACTTACCCTTAGGGTTTTTTGGTAGAGTTTTTGTAGTCTCATCAAGACTCTCAATTGTGTATAAAATGAATAGAGAATGCCTTTATTTATAGAGAATGGGAGACCCAAATAATTTTAGAAGCTTTTATTTTATTTTATTTTTAAATTTAATTAAAATAAAAGAGACAAGTATTCTTTTCATTATATTGTATGTGACACCATCCACAGAGAGATTCTTTGTACTTGTGGCGTCAATCACCAACTAGTAGAAGAAAGAATATTGTTTGTTATCCAATCTAATTAGTTTCTAAATTTAAGTTTTCAATTTGAATTTAATAATATTTATCCAAAAATAGAAAGTTTTAAAATATGAAAACCTGGTGAACAAGCCTTGGATTGCATTGGAAATCCTTCTCTACCCCAAAATGCGCCAGACACAGTGGGGGAGACCCACAAGTGTCTTTGAAAATTAATAAATATTTATTATTTAATAATTATAAATTAATTTATAATTAATTTATTTTGAGTAATATTTATTTTAGAATTATGGTGATCTCATTGTTTAATAATTATAAATTAATTCAAAATTATTTTGTTTTGAGTGATATCAAATTTAGAATTCTATAATTATAAATTAATTAATTAAATTAAAAATTTCACTTGTGCAAACAATGCTTATAAGGATGGAAGGGGATTTAATGGACCCAAAATTTCAAACTCTAATAAAACCATTATAATAACTAAACTCTTTAGTTAATTTATTAATCTTTTGTTAATTCCAATATTGCTCCACTAAAAGCAATTAGACTAAGTGCCATGAGGATTAAATGATGCAATAGTTTTTTGAGATATTTAATCAATAAAGAGTTTATTATTTTCATATATCAAAATATGTCCTCTTTATGTTCGTTTTATGTTGAATGTATGATAAGGAAACTAAAGTCTGAGACTATCAATCTAAACTTTTAAGATCGCGTATATAATGAACAGATTATGCACAAGACCTAAATCTTAAGGTGATAGTATAAATATGAAATATTTGCAATCGAGGGAATAAAGTTGGGCACTTTATTTATGTTAAGATTGTTATGTCGTCTACAGTCATAATGGGAGATACTTGTATTGGTCATCAGAATAGGATTCAGTGAGTAGAGACATTGATGTATCATTATAGGTGATGATATATTAGATCGGGACTAAACATGAATTGATTTGATTAATAGTTTTATTTAAATAAATCAACTCACTTTAGACGATTATATGTGTAACATCTTAATCTTGAAATAAACTAATGAGTCCGTATTCTTGACTTGTATTTTTTGATATACCAAATGGTGACATCCTGAATTATATGAAGGTATACATATTGGTATGTTGGGGACATGATTCTTGATTGACGTAGACTCATTATTCTTTTTTATGGAGTTAATAATGTTTTCTTATAGGCATTATCCTGTAATTGAAAACTAGAGCACTTAATCATTTGGATACATATATGTAACAGAATGGTACACTATTTGTATTGGTTTTGAATAATAAGTATTCCAATTGTGAGATAATAGGACATAAGATAAATATAATCAGGAAGGTAAAACAGAATTTGTCCTTAACACGATTTTGGATATCCTATGGGGATGTTACACACTATGATATACCATGGATAGTCAAACTTATTGATTTTCATAAGTTATAAATAGTTTCAGAGTACAACTCCAAGCTTTTAGTAGAATAGCTATAAAGTTGGTAATTAAAAAAATGAATGTGTTGGGGACATGTTATTTTATAATTATAGGAGCTTGATTTATATATGTCTATCAGTCCCCTTCACTAACTCGCATATTTTTCTTTGACGATATGTCGTGTTTTCCTTACAAATTAGTAATTTATGTTAATTCTACTATTGGTTCATATTCAGTTGATTGGATTATAATAATTCAATTTAATTTATTGTTTAAATTAATTCAAGATAAATGTTTTAATTATTTGTATATATTTTATTTGATATGGGATTATCGATATATGACTGTTTTAATCAAGTGACTTATATATTAGGTTATTTGAATTAAAATTGAGGCTTTATTAAAGATTTTAGGTCAAATAAAATAGGTAAGTGCCCAATCAGACTAGAAACGATCGACTGCTGGCTTGGAACGATCAACTGGTGTGATTTAGGCAAGTCGAGGTGCTCACTGACCCTAACTGGCCAACCGCTACTACAAAACAGGTCGACCAATTAGCCACATAGAAAAACACGACTTTATGCATATTGATGCAAGATTTTGACCTAGATTCAAATTTGGATGACCCTTTTAAGTAGAATTGAAGCCCTACCAACCACCATATATAGAATACTTGTTCTTATTATTATTTAGATTATTTGAGAAATTTATAGAGAGACTTTTAGATAGAGAAACTCTAAAATTCCTATAAAATTATTATTCAACATCAAGAACTATAATTCTAGGTTTTTTTTTTTTGTACTAAGAAGGAGATGTTACTAAGAGGAGAATTAAACGATGCATGCCTACTCGCATTCCGATTGTAGAAAGAGAATAGCAAAGAAGACTAGCTGGTCAAGGCTCTTGTGGATGCAATTCTCATTTAGAACTTCTACCAAATAATTTTCTCTTAGAAGTGTGGTTACCAATTCATTAAGGTACAAAGATCTTTTATTAATTTATATATATAGCATGTCTAACTCATTTTATGGAAAAAGCTTTTATTAAAAAATTTTAAAATTCCATTGCGTACTCATTTTCTAAAAATTGGTATTAGAGCTCCTAGTTTTATAGAGTTTGTGATCATGCTATGTACATAGATATGTGATTGTAATATCTCCTATGCTTGAATTAAATTTTTAGAGAGTTGGCTCTCTAAGGTTTTTATATATTTATATGTAGTCATGAGATTATATGGTGAATAATATCATTTAAATATTGTTAATCAAATTCTTGTTTTAATTTTTAGAGAATTGTTAGTTATAGTTGCTTGAGATTAAAATATGTATCTAGGTTTTTCATATAATTAGATGGCAGAATATTGTCACCATCTAGCTTATTTTATAGATATTTTGTAAGCCAAAAACAATGTAGGTTTTGGTTGTAAATTTCTATCAAATATTAAAGATGGATCTAGAAGATAGAGATGATCACAGGTAAAGATTTTTTTTTTGTGTTTATAAATTCTTATATGTTTTTAAATTGTTGAAAAACACTGCAAATAATTGAGAAATTACACTGCAATAGAGGTTTAGCATTGAATCGGTCGACTGGTCCGTTTGTCATTGGTCAACAGGACATGTAAAGAGCTAGTTCTCTATTTCAAACAAAGAACTAGTTGACTAGTGTGGTGTAACCAGTTGATCTAGAGACAACATAGCAGGATTTCTCAATTATTTTTCTTGTAGTTTTTGAGACAATTCTGAAAGACATAAAATTTTATGGTAACCAGAAAATAGTTTCGATCTGTATAAGACTAAAATTAAAGACAGACTTCACATAAAGAAGGATACAATGAGAAGATACAAGATGAAGAATCGATATATGTTTCGATTTAAATTTGCAATCTTTATGTTCTTTTCTCTAGGATGGAACCGTAATATTACTCTTGGTTATTATATTGCTTGTAGCTTTGCTTATTACATTACTTGTTTACTTTATAATATGTTTTATTATGTATGCTGATAACATGTCTTGTAGAATAGCGAGTGTCGCTCATTAAAAATTGTTCATGCATGTTTTAACATCAAACCTTGTTTTTTAAAATATTGAATGGGAGAAGGTTGTCGAAAAGAGGACCTAAGGCCTCCATCACTAGTCCATAGGTAACACATGACAAATAATTTGCTTGAGCATGGTTTATCATTGATCTCCCCTAGGTGGTGATTATAAACTATTGATCAAGTAGTTGAAATGATGGCTAAACACTCAACATGAATAACATACTACGGCTCAACATAAAAATCATGAAATTGCTTGGCAGATCATGGACAATCTTGAGGACATGTTTGGAGGCAAAGCCTTAAGAGGCAACAAGGGGATCTTGGAAGCTTAAATGTAAATAGAAACCAAGGACATCTACGAAGGAGCAGATGATATTGGTCATAGGTTACCTCGTTGAGGCTCAAAAACATGGAGCCGACATTGACTTTCAATTGTAGATGACTATGGTTTTTTAGACTTTTTCTAAGGAGTTCATCCCATTTAAAGTTTCAAACAATTTGAGCAATAGAGAGGATGTGACCTTAATTGAGCTGATGAAGTAGTTACAAGAGTTTGAAAACTTGATCAAGTATGGATCTGTTGGTGGTGAGGTGAACATGGTGGTTGCATCTAGTTCTAACTCAAACTCTAGGAATGGAAAGAAGCAAAAGACCAAGAACAAGAAATCTTCTATTTTACCATCTAAAGGGAAGAATAAGAAGAAGAAAAAGAAGAGGAACCCAAAGAACCTCAAGTGCTTCTTCTATGGGATGGTTGGGCACATCAAGAAGAATTGTGAGAACTTCCTAGCTAAAAGAGGTAAACATGAACATTTGGTTATTGAAATGTGTTTAGTAAAAGAATCAAGTGACGCTTGGGACCCACTAATCATGCTTGTGTTTCTCTATAGGGGTTCAAAGAAACAAGAAGTCTGCTACGTGAATACTTCATATTGCAAATGGGCGATAGGACCTTAGTGTTGGCTAAAGTAGTGGGAGATGTCTATCTTTATTTTGACAGTGGTAGGAGTTTAGTTTTGTGAGATTGTTTTTATATTCCTAAACTTAAAAGGAATTTAATTTTTGTTCCTTGTTTATTTGAGGATTCTTCTACAGTTTCTTTTAATAATAAAGTGATGATTCGAAACAAATATTTTTATCTGCAGTGGACAGATGCAAAACAATCTATATCTTATCAAGCCTAAGATAGACTCACCGCTGAACACTGAGATTAATGATAACTCTTAAAGGCTTAAAACTTCTCACTCTTATAAGACTTATCTCTGGCACTAATGATTAGGTCATATTAGCTTGAATAGGATTCAAAGGTTGGTAAGGGATGAACCTTTAAACTATTTAGAGGTGGAATCTATACCACAATGTGATGTTTGGAGGGCAAAATGACCAAAAGACTATTCAAGTCTAAAGGTAGTCAAGCCACAGGGGTTCTAGAACTTATGCATAGTAATGTTTGTAGTCCTATGAATATCAAGGCACAAAGAGGATACGTGTATTTCACCATTTTTATTGATGACTACTTGAGATATGGATATTTTTACCTTATGCATCATAAGCGCAAAACTTTTGACAAGTTCAAGGAGTTTTATGCTAAGGTAGAGAAGCAATTAGATAAACCCATAAAAGCACCTTGATCCGATCAATATGAAGAGTACCTCTTCGATGAGTTCTTAAGATATTTAGTAGAGAATGAGATTTTGTCCCATTTGACCGTGCTGACACTCTGCAGCAAAATGGCATGTAATAGTCTTTGATTGCCTATTGTTGTTGATTTCTGCAATCGGTTTATGATCTTTGGTCTTTTCGCTACCTTTATTGCCTAAAGTTTCCTATCAATTTTTGAATCACAAGGAAAAGCTCAAAGCTTCAGTTTTTTCACATGAACGACCTAAGAAATCTTCAAAAACAAAAGGAAGAAGAAAAATCAAGAAAAGAAAAATAATATATTAAAGAAAAATCGATTAAAACTTAGACTAATTGATAACAATATTTGCAAGAATAAGATAATAATTAACAATCCTTGACAACGACTTCAAAAACTTGTTCGTGACAAAGCTGTACTTGTATAGTATCAAGTTTTAATAATAAAGTGGTGAAAAAGGTTGCCGTCCTAAGGAATTGCTATCAAATTCTTACTAAGTACTATAATTAAAATAATCTCTATTTTATCTTAAAAACTAATAATTAGAAATTGCAAACAATAAAAACGGGACTATTCTAAAATTGAACGAAAATCAAGACTCTTATGGCAAGATAATCAATGGTAATAAACTCTAGAGTTTTCAACTTCACCTATTGATTAACTGTACCTTTTTACTGTCAGCTGATTGCTAATTAGTTTTTCCAATTTATTAGCCAAGTACCCTAATTTATTCAACTCCCTTTCTAGAGTGCAAGAAAAAATATTCCTATTAACCGGTTTCAATATCCTTATAAAAATCAAATTATTAAAAATTAATTAAGTTCTATGGTTCTTTTAAATAACTATAGAGGAAATATAGGGCACTTGAACTCTAAAGTTCTAGGTCATATATCTTATGGTTGTGTATAAAATTTCCTCTCTTGAGTGTTGAATTCTAAATTTTAAATCATCCAATTTAGCGCTTTAAATCAGAAACATTAAGAACAAGATAATATAAATGATTTGAAAGATAATATATTAAAAAAATTAAACAATAAAAAAATAATATCTAGCATAGTGTCATGAGCTTACTTTCTCCGAAGGTACTTGTGCGGCCTTAGCACAATCTCGATGCTAAGTCAGCCTAACTTATCACGCTCTTGCCTAGAATAAAAGAGAACTCAAGAGAATGAGGAGAACTTTGAAAGGGAAGTTGTATTAAGCTAAGAGAACTTTACAAGGCTTGGATCTCTTGGAGTCTTGGATTTCTTGGATGGATTTACAAATGAGGGGTTGGCCCTATTTATAGGCACCTTCTTAACGAATGGACAGTTAGGATTACTTTAATCTTATGGTTGCTATGCACTATCTAGAATGTTCTAGCAGAGTGTGGAAATATTTACAAGCATGGAGTATTCTAGAGAATTCTATAGTATTCTACAATGTTCCTAAGTACTCTAAAGTTCTAGAGTATTCCAGAGAAGTCTTGAATCTTCCAGGCTATTCTTGGTTCTTCAGGATACTTCTAGATTATGGTGGAACCTCCTGAAAAGCTGTAGAATGGTGTAGAACACTCTGGACCCTTTTGGAATCTTCATTGGGCCAATTTGATCCTTAAAAACTCCCAAGACAAGTGTGTGGCCTCCTTGTGGCTCAGTGGGGCGTGACATTCTCCCCCACCTATGCTCGCGACTCCCTCGTCGTGTCCCCGTGGTAGTGCTGCATCTTGTCTTTGAATTGCCAAAGTGCCTCCTCTATTTCCCAAACTTGGCACACCTCATCTTCTGATGACTCGATTTGCTAATATTTCATCGACTTCCCTATCAAAGGAGGTGACCACGGTTGTGGGTGCTCGATGGGAGACTCGTCTTGCTGGATCTTCCAAGTCTTCATGGTATGGTTTGAGCATGCTTACATGAAAGACTGGATGAATCTTCAATTTAGGTGGGAGGTGCAGTTTATACGAGACCTTACCTATGCACTTGATTACCTCAAAAGGTCCTTCATACTTTCGTATTAGCCCCTTATGGACTTCCTGAATTCCTTGAATTGCTGAGGCAAAAGTTTTACTAAGACAAGGTCTCCTTCATTAAACTCTACGTGCCTCCTTTTCTTGTCTGCCCATTTCTTCATGCGCTTTGTCACCTTGTGTAATGCTGCCTGGGCCAATTCTGCCTGGTCATGCCATGACTTGGCAAACTTAAATGCAGTAGGACTCTTTCTTTCATAGCGAGTGGTGAGGGAAAGAGGAGTTGTTGGCTGTTGTCCCACGATGATCTCGAATGGACTCTTGCTGGTGGCCTCACTCTGTTGCAGGTTGTAGGAGAATTGTGCAACATCTAGAAGTTTGGCCCGGTCTCGTTGGTTGGCACTCACATAGTACAACAAGTAGGGCTCTAATAAAGCGTTGATGCGTGCCGTCTGACCGTCGCTTTGCGGATGGAAACTTGTAGAAAAGTTCAAGTTAGACCCTACCATTTTGAACAGCTCCGACTAAAACCTCCCAGTAAAGAGAGGGTCTTGGTCGCTGACAATGCTTGTTGGAATGCCCCATAGCTTGACTACGTTTCGAAGAAATAGCCTAGCTGCCTCTTCTGCGGTGCAGTCCGTTGGCGCTGCAATAAAGGTTGCATACTTGCTAAACCTGTCCACTACGACCATGATGCTTCCACACCCTTCAGACTTCAGCAGGCAGGTGATGAAGTCCATAGAGACGCTCTCCCATGGTCTCTCCCATGGTCAAGCATGCCCCCTGGTTGCTATTGGACTACCTTATCTTTTTGGCAAACAAGGCAAGTCCGTACATATTCCTCGACCTCATCTCGCATATTAGGCCAATAGTAGACAGATTTCAAGAGAGCAAGTGTGCGCTTCATACCTGGGTCGCCCGCCCATAAGGAGTCATGACACTCCTTTATTAAATCTTTCCTCAAGTTGGCTCACTTCGGTACGTACATGCGGTTGCCTTTGGTGTAGAGGATGTCATCAGCTAGCCAAAACCTTCGTGTTTTTCCCTCGTTCACCAAGACGATGATGCTTTGTGCTTGAGGATCCGCCTTTAGTCCCTCCATGATTTTTCTTACCAGTGGGCTAGTGACTTGGGAAATGCTCGATAATTCTGCCTTTTGGCTTAGTGCGTCAGCTACCACGTTCACTTTTCCTGGCTTGTACTCTATGACATAGTCAAACTCGGCCAGGAAGTCTTGCCATCTACCTTGTTTTGGACTGAGCTTCTTTTGGGTCTGGAAGTAGCTTGTTGCAACGTTGTCGGTCATGATCACAAACTTTGACCCAAGTAGATAATGACGCCACACTCTAAGACAATGGATGATGGCTGTCATCTCCTTTTCTTGCACTGTGTAGCGTCGCTCAGTCTCATTGAGCTTTCGACTTTCGTATGCAATTGGGTGTCCCTCGTGCATAAGAATGCCTCCAATGGCAAAGTCTGAGGCATCTATGTGTACCTCATAAGGTTTGGTGTGATCGGGTAGGCTAAGTACGGGCTCCTCACTGATTGCTTTCTTTAGATCTTCAAAGGCTTGTTGACACTTCTCCGTCCAATCCCATGCCTTGTTTTTCTTGAGAAGGTCGGTTAGTGGAGCAGCCCTCGCTGAATAGCTCTTGATGAATCGACGGTAATAATTTACTAGCCCAAGAAAAGATCATAACTCATGTACCTTGGTTGGCGGCTCCCAAGTTTGGATAGCATGTACCTTGCTATCTTGCATCATTAGTTGGCCATCCTTGATCTTGTGCCCCAAGAAGGCTACCTCCGGCTTGGTAAAGGAGCACTTCTCCTTCTTGATGTATAGCTCATTGTCTCATAGCACTTTGAACACTTCCCTCAAGTGTTGCACATGCTCCTCCAAGGTCTTGCTATAGACCACTATGTCGTCCAAATAGACGACCACGAATTGATTGAGATATGGGTGGAAAAATTTGTTCATCAAAGTATAAAATGTAGCTGGTGTGTTGGTTAGTCCAAATGGCATAACCAAGAATTCATAAGACCCATACCTTGTAACACATGTGGTCTTTGGTTCATCTCCTTCGGCTATGCGAACCTGGTAATACCCTGAGCGAAGGTCTAACTTGGAAAAGTAGTGGGCATGGCCTAGTTGATCAAACAAATCCACAATTAGAGGAATGGGGTATTTGTTCTTTACCGTAATCTTGTTGAGGGCCCTGTAGTCGATGCACATGCGCAAAGAACCATCCTTCTCCTTCTAAAATAGGACTGGTGCGTCGAGTGGGGCTTTGTAAGGCCTGATGAACCCAGCATCAAGTAACTCCTTGAGTTGCCTTCTTAGATCTGCTAACTCTGGCGGTGCCATACGGTACGCACCCATAGCTGGTGGCTTGGTCCCTAGTTCTAGCTTGATCTGATGGTCTACCTCCCTCCTTGGTGGTAGCTTCTTTGGTAACTCTGCCGGTGCAACGTCTTTGAACTCCTCGAGGACGGCTGCTAGCTCCTCTGGCTCAACTTCTGATGGCCCTTGCTCTTCATCGTCATATTCCTTGAGGATAGCCAAGTAGCTTTCCTCGTCCCTCCGGATGCCCTTTTTAAATTGCATTGCTGAGAGCATCTTTGTGCTTTGCTTGTTGGTCTTGGTTGTTGGCACCACACAAGCCTTATCACCATCCATGATGCACATGCTATTGGCGAATGGTACAGTGAATGCCTTAACTTGATCCAAGAACTCTAGTCCCAAGACGACTCTAAAGTCATCCATTGGCACAACTGAAAAGTCTATGTGCCCAGACCAGGCTCCCACGCTGGTCTTAACTCCTTGGGCTATGCCATGAATAGGTCGGCCAGCTGAGTTGACTGCCTTGATGGAGCCCCCTCCACCAGTCACCTTAAGTCCTAGCCTTTGGGCTTCTTCAATTGAAATAAAGTTATGGGATGCACCTGTATCGAGCATGGCTGTCATTGCTTTACCTCCAATGGTCACGTCCATAAATAGTAGTCCCTTGGCTTGTGTCTTAGCGGCAGATTGGATTACATTGAGTAGCTATAAAGAACCCATGTGTGCACCAGTGTTGCCGCTGTTGGTTTCCATCCTGTCTTGATGACTTACTAAGAGCGAATTCAAGGCTCTTTTCTGCGGGCAGTCCCTAGCCCAGTGGGGACCGTCACAAAGGAAGCA
>CAMOHE010052801.1:368-14777 GCA_946598075.1 Artocarpus hirsutus | reverse complement strand
AGGTTAGATTTTAAAACTCAAAGTTTTTCTATTTTTCAAGATTTTCTTGCATTTTGAAATTTTGGAGTTTCTAAGCCTAGAAAAGCTTCAATCTAAGTTAGATGGACTTAGATTAGCTAGAATGTAAACTTCATTTCATCAAAAACGGATTAGAATCAAGATTTTTCATTTTTCCTCTATTTTCTCTATTTTCAGATTTTTGAGAAAATCTTGTTTAAAACTTGTTTTAATTCATTCAAAAGTGTTCTATTATGATTTTCTATTGTTTATGATGATTATCTATGCCTGGGAATTGAGAAAACAGGTTAGATTTAAAGATTTGAATTCGGGAATGCCGAGACCCGTGCGTGAAAATTTCTAGAATTTCCCAGATCGGCAGGCCGAACTTCGTGTTCGGCAGGCCGGATTCAAAGGATTGGCAGGCCGGATTTATCCGACTGGTAGGCCGAACCTGGAGATGTTCTTCCGACCGAACCTGTTCCTCCGGCAGGCCGAACTGTGCAGTCCGGCAGGCCGAACCAGGGGAACCGACAGGCCGACCGAGCTAGGAGAAATTTTGTGATGTTCACCCGTTTTAAACTATTTTGAATCCTGATTTAAATTTCAACTTTGTACAATGATTTTATAAACCTAAATGGCACACTAGGACACCATGAGCTGATTTAGTATCATAGGATACCTCGCGTTAGATGCTAATGAGCTAAGTTACTATGCATTTAGGATTTGTGCGTAGATCCGCAGAGCTAACGTATGACGGGCCGGGATTACGGTGCGAGGCACCGGTATGAGTATTGAGGTAGGACTTCTACCCCTTTTCTTTGGTAGCCCTATTTCAAAATGATTTAAGCCAAAAATGGATTTTCATCAAATGTTTTCAATGACAGATTGGGAAATGATTTTATTTAAATATCTTTACAAACGATTGATTAAGAAATGTTCATAGTGAATTTCATAATGAATATAAATGTTTATATATATTGAGGGCATGATGCCATGTCAGAGATCGGGTTGTGTAGTGAACAACCATGGGGGCAGGTCCCGAAACCCAGTTGGGCCACTACGGTGGTGAGTCATGTATGGTTTGCCTAGGAAAGGAAAAATGGTACTCTTTGATTAATTTATTTGAATTATTTTTGGAAGATTATATTTTATTTAATTTCACATTTAGTTATTTATTCATTGATTGTTCTAGTTCATTTTTATATGTTTATTTGATTTATGCAATTTCTTTTAAAGTTGAATAATTTTCTAAATATAGTCCTACTGAGCCTTTCACTCACATTTTATCTGTTTTAAAATCTTAACCCTAGGTGGATATCAGCATAGGTTTGGAGAGGAGTCCGCCGACCGAACTTACGATCAGTAGAAGTATTTGGTAGGTGAATTTATCATTCAAGGCATGTAAGACTTTAACTTCTCTTTCATTCTGGACTGTGGTTGTATCGTAATATTGTCAATACTATATGTGTGTGCACAATATGTGGGCCAGTGGGACCCATACGCATTCCACTCCATATTTAAATATTTTAATGTTATTTCTATTTGTTTAATTATTATGATGATTCATCTATTTCTTTAACTTATCTATTCAAACGATTTTAAAATTATCACCCTTTTTACTCATAAATTTCATTCTAAAACCTTATTTTTAACCAAATCTTTACTTAATTGATTTAATTAAACCAACACGTCACCTCCCGTACTCCGAGGCGTGACAGGACAGGTCCTCATCACGTAGCTTTATCAAGAACATCGACCGTCTGAGTTGCCCGACAGGTTACAACAAGTAATCTAAACTCCTACCAAAGGCTCCATATTCTGAAGTAACCTGAAAGGTTACAAAAGCTCCAACGACCCTCGACAACAACCACTTCCAGACCTAGCATGAGGTGTAACGTGTACATATAGCGTTGCTTTTGTTAAGGGGGATAAACGCTCTACATTTTGTTACAAAATATATAGTTTTACAGAGAGGGGCCAAATCTGTATATTTCAAAAATCTCACGATAGTTGGACAGTCAAGGTTTAAACTGACATTCTTCGAAAGTTATATGTGTAAATAATAGTTATAAAAAAGTCTACAGAAAAAAAAAAAAATCTACAAAGAATACACACACATTTTTTTCACAATGCTAGAAACCACATGAGAAATGCAATGTAGCGGCCTTTTCTATTTCATTATTGGTTGACTTGGCAAAACGACATGCATACTTTATATAAAAAAAAAAGGCGAAGAGACCTTCGTAGTCATGTCCTTCAATGCGGATTCTAAGATGTATATTGAGCTGTTTTGAGCAAATAACAGAGGCTTGTACATGGGAATCACTCAGGGGTGTGAAGATAAACTCGGGTTTTGGAGCTGAAGGAGCTAAATACCTTCAGTTTTGACCGGAAGATTCTAGGACGGAAGTAAACAGAGAATTGTTTTTGGAGAAGAAGACTGTGTTGGAGATTGGAAGCACTGAAAGTTCAGAATTGAGGGAGACACATTGAATGAAGTCATCTAGGATTGAAGCTAAGTCCGCCAATGAATATTGATGGAGAAGCACATGGAAGAATACAATTGTGTACGATAATTTCAAAATCTTCATTTCTTTTTCTTTGAGTCTCTTTATTTGCTCTGAGGGAGTAGTGTATCACTTAGTTTCTTATATAAGCCAATTTAGCAAGTGGGAAAATACCCGGCAAAGCTGGTGTGGAGATTAATTACGTCATGGATCTCATCTCATAGGGTGTTTGGCAGGGTAGTATGAACCATTGGTTATTACTATTTTTATAGTTAGAACTAACTTTGTAGGTTAGAACCAAAATTAAAGTTGTAACTAGTGTTTGGTAACCTTGTTAAATTGTGGTGTGAACTATATATGGTTAGAACTAATATTTGGATATTTTTGTGGTTAGAACCACTAAGTTGAAAAGTAATGAATTTTTTTCTATTTATTATATATCATGAAATAATTAATTAATATTTTTAAAATAAATATTTAGTTTGATTTTTCATTATGATGTTGTCAATTAATTATTATCATATTTTGCATAGCCATTGATACACACTGGACCATATTTTTTCCAAAAATACAAAATTGTTGAAAAAATTAGGCCAAGATATTTAGGTTTAGGAATATTTGTAAACCAAAAACTATTGTTTAAGCTGTTCCAACACACAACTAAAGTTCATTACTTGATGGATTATTTATACCTTTACCATACATAATTAGCTTGTTCCTAGGTCTAATGTCTCTGTCATTGCCTTCGACGATCTTCTTACATTCTCTAAGCAAAGTATCCCTATATGCTTGCATTATCTCTCCATCTTGCGGTTCATCTATAGATGCATGGTTACTAGGGATTTCTTCGATATCATCACCACCATTGTCGACGAACTCGGTGTTCTCTTCTTGTAATACCGACACTAGAATAGCATCACTGTCGAAGTAGTGTAGAAGGCTATCTTCTTCCCCATGAAACTCATCATTGTTGTCTTCTTTCTCGGTTGCATATGCCAATAAAATTATGGACCACCGCACAAGCAATTGGAATCCGCACTTGCTTCTCTATTGTGTAGTTGCTCATTTGCTTTAAAATTTTAAAGTGCGCCTTCCACGTACTAAATGTTCTTTCGATGCAATTCCTTAGTGATGAATGTTTGAAGTTAAAGTGCTTCTCTGGCGAATTAAAACCAATATCATGTTTCATATATTCTTACAAATGATATGTGGTTCGTTAGTATGGTGTAAGCATATAGCTCCTAGTGGCATATCCAGAATCTGCAAAATAGTGCTTGCAAATCATCCAGGTTATAAATAATTGTTTAAACATCAGTGACAAGTGTAGACTTAAATGACAACTTCAAGACATGGTCTCAATATATGATACACAAAGTGACAATTAAACAAAGCCGACAAGAACACAAAACAAGCTAACAACAGAAGTAGTGAAAAGTAACAAATCAGCTGAACAGGGAAAACTACTTGGACAGATACTCTTCGATTAACAATCTATGGTTGTCATCATTATCGTTAACTAAAAACATTGTCTTCAATCCAATGTCATTTTTTAGTACCATCTACAGCTTCAGTTTTTCAAGACCAGTGTACCCCATTTGTGTTAGAATTTGCATGCACTTTGAGAAAGTCGCATTAGGCTTCATTTTTGAATCCATAAAAGCCTACGCAATTATCTTTAGTCAATCCACTTCTTTATCAGTTTTATTCATCTTTTGCTTGCCTTGTCCAACACTCTTCAAGCTTGAAGTAATTCCTCCAGCTCTATTAGAAGAGGTGGAATGCAACTCATTGAGTCGAGTCCTAACATCATTCACCACATCATCAATGTGGTGCTCTTCTTGCCCAAGAGTGTCTATATGATTTTTTTCCTCGTTGAAGTGATCGTATATCTGGGCATGGGATGAAGCAATACCAAATGCTAGAGAACCCAAAGCTATAAAACAAGAAAAAATAGAATCTAATGTTTTGAAAGACGGATATCCATGTTTACTGATGTACCTAGCTACTCTTGACTTACTGCATAAAGAAAAAAAAATAAAAAACAAGTGAAAGTAAATAAACTTTATGGATGTTTGTAAACTAATTAGCTTTCATTCTAACAAAGCATGCTCTAATTACCTTAATAAGGTCAAGACGATATTCCTTAGAGAAATTGAACTCCCTATTCTCAAGGTTGACCCTTAATCCTATCGTATTGTCTAAAGTCTTAAATAAAACCCATTCTCTATGCATAGTTTCTCTCTTTTTTTATGTTTAATTTGGGTTAAAGTAATAGGATAATTGGACTATGTTGCCAAATAGGCTGCCCAAGTCTTACATAGTCTCTTATTCAATTTACATTCTCCAGTTTGTTTTACAAGGTCCTATAGGAGTCCAATCAATAATTCGGTCCTCTCTTCAGTCCAAGCAATGGAGTCTTGCTTGCTCCTAGGTATTTCCTTTTATATAATAAGGAATTACTTGTATGTCAAATAAGTTATAACATGTTACAGTTTAGACATAAGTTAAACATGAAGAAAGAAAAAGTTCATAGGCTTAGAAGCATAACTATGAGCACATATCATTTGTGCTAGTACATATTTTCTCAAAACTAGATGCTACTAGGGTCAACATCATTGGCCACAAAGAAATCATGAACACATGATACCCATATTCTTAGAAATGAATAAAGGAAGACTTATATACTAACTGTAAATCAGCAACATAGTGCCAAGGGACACATTTAACAAGTAGCAAACAATTTAACTCAAAATGCGAACATTCATCATAGCCTATTACCGCTACCTATAACGTCTTTAAAACCTTTTTGTGGTAGCCACACATCCAAAGCAGGACATTTCTAAAAAATGACAAAAGTGGGCTTAAAGGTTACAACATGAGATGTTGTCAAAACGATAACCACATGAAATGCAAATTGGGCTATGACAATTTAATAGGGCATGGATTAATAATGAAGCTCTGTAAAATAAAATAAAAAAGGCTAGTAGTATGACACACTCTACAGACACACACAACAACAAAGGCGACAATGCTCTAAGAATAGAGAAACAATTTTCACAAAATTTCGACTTTAGGAGGAAAGAAACATAAAGTAGAAACCAGGCCTATTGTCAACAAAATGACACACTCGACAGATTAAAAAAAGGAGCAGAAATGAGGCCTAATGGCAACAAAACAACGATGTTTAGAGATCACCAAAATGAGCAAAAATGACAACAAATGGCAACAAAACGATAATGTTCATAGATCACTAAAATAATTTGAAATGAGATGATACATAGAAAACACTGTGAGCAGATCAAAACAAGAAATCAAATTCACACTTGATGGATCAAGAAAATAAGCAGAAATGAGGTCTAATGCAACAAAATGATAATGTACAGAGATCATTAAAATGAGTAGAAACGGCAACAAATGTTCACATATTATCAAAATTAGCAAAAACGAGACCATACATTGCAAAACATAGTGAGCAGATCAAAACAGCAAATCAAAAACATTGACCATAGGAACACTGAAAACATCAATAACAATAAGAGCTAGGTATAGAAATAAAAAATTCATTACTTTAAAAATGAAAAGTACCAAATTTGAACAGTGGAGGAGAGGGATGACTCCTTTAGCAACCCAAAATCAGTGTTGGTGTTTTTTTGCTAGCAAAAGGTTTTCTTTTTTCATAACAAAGCAGAGATTTTCCTTGACTTGAAATGCTACTTTTGAGGGCTACTGGAGGTTTTTTTGGGTTGGCGTTTACATGCTGAGGGTTTTAGCAATGAAGGAGAAGCAATTTTGGACACTCGAGAATGAGGCCATAAAATGGGCACCGTGTTGTGGATGAAATAAATTAGAGATGAGGGGTAAAGCTCAAAGAGGTGTTTTTGTCTTTGGACAAAATGAACAAAAAAAAATCAATGAAAGTGGTAGAACTCAAAGACGGTTTTTCTCTTCAGACAAGATTAACCCAAAAATCAAAGAAAGGGGTAGAACTCAGAGAAGAGTGAACTAAAGAATGGGTAAGAAATAGGGTTACAGTAGCAATACCGAAACAAATTTCTCATAAGGGATGCTTCTTCTCTTCAAAGCAGATGAACAGAGAGAAGATGGAGATCAATCTATATGGAGAGATGAATCTTAGGCTTTGAACCATAAAAAGAGAGGATGGAGGCACTGAACTGAGAAAAGGTGAGAATGGAGAACCAGGAAGATGATTGCTAGGGTTAGAAGGGAAAAGATGGAGGCATTGAATTGAGAAAAGGAGAGAATAGTGAACCAAGAAGATGATTGCTAGGTTAGAAGCGAGAAGAGGAATAGAGGCACTGAACTAATAAGAAGGGGAGAGGTTAGAACTAAAAAGATAACCGTTAGGCTTTTGTTGGGTTTGGACCATGGATGGGCCAAACAAGAGTCCTCAGTTTTAACCAAACTAATCATTTTGGACTAAGCAGCTAAATAGGCTGTTAATCATGAATAAGTTAGTGGGTTTTAATAAATCAATTGTGTGCTATTGACTAAGATATCTAGATAAATACCACTTCTATCTCCAACTCCATTTGAATATGAATATACCTATAAATTAAATAAATTGAAAGATTGTAATATAACTTAATTGGATAAGATATTTCTCCAAGTCAAAGTGAAGACTGCTACTGCTAATTAATTTGTTAAGAAAGACCGGCCTCTAAATATAATTTGTAATGTGGTACTAATAAATGGAAAATTAGGGATTAATATGATTCACACCTCGAAACTTTGAGGCCATTTTCAATTTGTTTCTTGAACTTTAAAAACTCACTTTACTTTTGGAATTTTCAATTAATCACATTTACCCCCTTTATCAGAATTTTGATGGAAAAAAAGGGATAATACAATCACACAGTCTTTCTATTCAAGATTCTATTAAAAATAAATGAAAAAAGACTATGTGACCACCTTGCATCATTATTTTTTTTATCTGATTTTAACAAAAATCCTAACAAAAGGGATTGAGTAGGACTAAATCACAATTCAGGGTAAAAAGTGAGAGTTTTTAATATTCAGAGGGTAAACTGAAAATGGTCCTAAAGTTTAGGGGTGTTCGTGAGTTAATAAGGAAAAGTGACATACATGAAAATCAAACCAAAGCCCTTTTAAGTAAGCAATTGACCGTTATTTGCTTCATTATGCTTTCAAGCAACGAGACATGTTACTTCAAGGCATGTATTGAAGCTAGAAAAGTAATGTATCCGTTGCTCACTGAGAAGGAGCAGGAAGCGGGGATACACAAGTTTCTTAGCACTCAAAGAAATCACAATCATCACACTTAAACTTGCAAGATAGTTTAGAAGTATTTGAATCTATTTTAACTTAAGCTTAAGAGTACTAAGTGAAAGGCTAATCTTGCACTTAGTAAATGAGTTCAAAGTTTTAAGTTTGAGTCCTTAATAGTGCAAAACTCGTACATGTTACAGTATAAAACAAAAGTATATTACAATATAAAGCTTTTATATGCTAAAGTGTTTGAGTTTAAATTTATGAGTTTGAACTCATTTTTTTAAACACCCTATTTTCACAGTTTGTTGGTAATTTATTTCGTAGTACTTTCAATTTCAAGCTAATCTTAGAACTTGCCATTTGTATAAATAGTGATAACTAGGAGGCCAACTATGTGAGAAAAGCATATCTAACTTATTGAGTTATAAGATGTTTGGGAGCAGTGCTCAAACAATTAGTTTGCACTAATTTTGATTAAAGCTACTGTAACATGTAAGAGGTTTACATTTTAGCTCTTTTTTTTACACTATAGCATGTAGAAATTTTACATTATAGCAACCAAAAGTATTGGTTAAGGTTGAGAATGCCAAACACCCTATTAATGTAAAGTGTATGACAAGATGATTTACCCCTTTAGGTTTTGCTTTGAAATTGTTTTTCATGTTTTTGGAAGTAGCTCTTTGGAATTGACTTTTTGATTTTTGTGTTTTTGTTTGTTTTGCATCTCTCTCGCTCTCACTAGATAAAGTTCTGCCAAACGTTCTTTCTCCCTAGGAGAATTTTTGCACTTTTCCTTTGTTTTGCATCTCTCTCTCTTGCTTAAAAAAAAAAAAAAAGAACCAACCAAGTTTGAAGACTGAGACATAAGTAATGGGAATGATGGGACTCACTATATATTGAAGTTGTAATTACAAATGAGAAATTCATTTTAATTGACTATAATAGCTAAAAATAAACAATCCTTATAATTTTAGAGTCAAGGAAATCCACTCGAGGACTAAAATCAAAATCAAGCCACTTATCTCCAAACCTTCAAGTTGAGGACTTACCATCCTGTATATATTTCAACAATGCATGCCACAAGGATTCAATCACCTTCTTGCCACCCGGAGATATCATAATGATGCAATCACGCTTTAGTTTTCATATATTGACGAAATTTGTTGTTAAAGATAAAAGAAATAATAAAACATGAAAACAAAAATTAAAAATGAACCTAATGATTTTTTTTTTCAAAAGAGAGAATCCCAAATAAAAAACTTTGCTAAAAAATGAATTCCGATAACATGGTTTAAAATTTAGGTGAAGGTCGGTGTTTTTGGTGAAGGCTGATGTGGAACATCAGCTTCTGGTGGCAAATTAATAGTGGTAGGGGTCTTAAGAGAAATAGAGGAAAATAGAAGAGGGAAAAAGAAAAGAAACAGAAAGAGAGGGAGGGTGTTTGGCCCCTGGGCCATGGAACTGAGGGAGGTGTGGCAGGAGGGAGCTAAGAGAATAGTAACATGGAGAAAATGAAAAAAGAAGAAGGAAGAAAAGGAGGCTCGAGTATGAACTTATGTACAACAAATAGTTATTTTAATTTATTTATTATTATTTATTTAGTTTTTAAATGATAACAAATAAATAAAAATAAAGTTAATTGGTCCAATATATACGTATTTTCTAAAGGATATCAACCAAAGTATATCTTTAAATTATTATAAAGCTTTAGAAAAGATGTCTTATTTTAGAGATGCCTTTTGATGGTAACATACACTTTAATGGTGGGTGTTTATAAATATCACGTAAAATCTAGAGGATCCCTAAGCTTTGCAATCATTCAAAAATACACCATCTCTGTAAATTGCAGAAGGTTTAGAAGATTTTCTTTCTTTCAGGTAAAATTTCTTTAGGGATACTTGTAGAGATATTCTTCATTCTTACTATATTTGTTAATAGCCAGAGGTTAGATGTCCTTTCCTTTACGTTTCTGCATTTAGATAATTTTTTTATGCAATTTAGTTTATGCATATATGTTGAAAATCATAATTTTGTATATGAAAATTTCAAACATTTGATATCAAGAGCATCATTTTTTCTCTACATTTATATGTTTGAATGGAGTTTAATGGAGTTTTTCAAAATATCCAAAACTTTGTTGTATATGAAATCATTTTTTGATGATTTTTGATGAAAATCAACGTTAGAAATCATTAGGAAATTAATTTTCTAACATTTTTGTGTTTTTAAAACATCAATTTGGATGCCCATAAGATACAGAATAAATTAGGTTTGCAATTAGACCCATTTGGGTCTTCTTTGGGTAAAGAAGACCCAATTTCACATGAAAAACAAAATTCTAGGTGTCCAAACACGACATGTCATTTTGGCCCCAGATGTGCGCAATTTTGGACTAAGAAGGTGACATGTCATTTTCATTTTGTGAAGGGAAAACGACATGTCATTTTCAAGGGCATTTGGCATTTTCTCTAAGCTTAGATGACCCGTGGTTTTGGGCTTAATGCCCAAAACAACATGTCATTTTCTGGGAAAAAAATTTGAAAATTTTTTTTAATTAATTCTATTTTGGTATTTTTTTTACAAAATTTTTTAAATTTGGGTATTTTTTATTATTTATGTTTAAATAAAATTTTAGAAATTTATTTCGATATGGTTAAGAATTTATGCATAATTTACTTTGCATGTATTCTTTAATTGTTATTTTTAATACATGCAAATTCATGAATATTTTATGCATGAAAATTAAATGTCTTGAGTGATTTGTATAATTTTAATTGATTTAAGAGTAGCCACAGCATCTTAGATTATATTGAAATTATACATTAAGTTTTTTAAATCCATGTAATTAATCAGACATTAATTGTAACTAATTATATATGGAATAATAAAATTTATCACCCAAAAAATTTTACTATATTAAATATGATTAATTAGGATAAAATATTAAACTATTTTCTTAATTTTCCCATATGAATTAAGAAATGGAATATAGTTTAGTAGTTTTATCATAAGGTCGTATTTAAATCAACATGAATTAGAAATTTAGTTGACCAATAGTTTCTATATGTCATTTGATTCATAATTTTTGTAGCATGATTTACATTGATAAAACATGACATGTAGTTATTAGCTTCAAATTTTATGACATGAGCATGCATGTTTGATGTATTGCAGTAATTCAACCTGTTAATGTATCTGATATAAAATGTGATATTCTCGAGCTTAAGAGTGATAACTATAACGTTTGGAAGGAAAGGATTCTCCTTTATTTACGGTAGATAGACATTGATTATGCCATAAGGAAAGATGAACCACCCATTATCATTGAGACCAACACTCTAGATGATGTTGATCAATATGAAAAAATAGGAGCGATCCAATCATCTCTTAGTTATGTTCATAAAGACCAAAATCTCTGTTGGGATTAGGGGTTTGATTGATGAATATGATAACGTTTGAGCACTACTGAAGGCTATTGATGAGCAATTTGAGTGTTCAGATAAAGCATTGGCAAGCACCCTGATTATGCAGTTTTCATCTTTGAAACTTATCGGTATAAAGGGTGTGTGTGAGCATATCATGCGCATGAGGGACATTGTGTCTCAATTGAAGACACTTGAGGTTAACATGTCTTATTCTTTCCTAATTCATTGCATTCTAAACACTCTCCCTACGGAGTATGTTCCCTTTAAGATCTCCTATAACACGCGTAAGGACAAATAGTCAATTAATGAGCTGTTGACCATGTGTGTTCAGGAGGAGAAAAGACTCATTATGGAGGAGGGAGAAAAAGTAAATCTGACACACCAAGGAAATAAGAAGAAACATCAAGCCAAGCAAATGAGGAAAGGCAAGGCTCCTGCCCAACCAGATGTTAAGAAGGAGTGCACGTGAAGAAGGACTACTCTAAATTCTAGGAATGGCTTGACAAGAAAGGTACTCAACTCTCACTTGTCTATTATGAATCCAATATGATTGATGTCAATTATAACAGATGGTGGATTGACTTCGATTCTACAATTCATGTTTCCAATTCCTTGCAGGGATCGCAAGACTTGTGGAAGCCAATGGGAAGTGAGCAAGGCATCTATTCTAGAAATAAGATGTGCTCATATGTAGAGGCTGTAGGAACATGCAAACTAGTCTTAAGTAGTGACTTATATTCTATATTCTAAATTTTTCTAGAAATTTAATTTCAGTTTCTAGACTTATATCAGTTGGATATTCCTTTAAATTTTCAGAATCTTCATTTTGTTTATTTTGTAAATCTGATTTTATTGGATGTGGTACTTTGTTTGATGGTATTTTTCATCTTAATTTACAAAATGACACAAATTATACTACTATGCACGTTCATGAAAATGTTTGTATTAAGCGATGTGTTGTGAATGATGAATTCTCTATGTTATGGCATTAGAGATTGGGATGTATCTCCATTGAGAGAATTAAGAGATTAGTAAATAATGGAGTACTTAGTACTTTAGATTTTAATGATTTTTATGTTTGTGTAGACTACATTAAGGGCAAGCAGACCAACAAGTCAAAGAAGGTGCCAAGAGGACTTCTGATTTATTGAAAATCATACATATAGATATTTGTAGTCTAGACATGGACACATACTCTCAAAGGTACTTTGTCTCTTTCATAGATGACTACTCATGATAAATATATCCCTACTTGCTTAATAATAAAAACGAAGCACTAGATGCTTTTAAAGTCTTTAAAGTGGAAGTAGAAAAACAATGCGGAAAGCAAATTAAGATTGTGAGGTCAGATTGAGGTGGAGAGTACTATGGTAGGTACACTGAGTATGGACAAGCACCTGGTCCATTTGCTAAGTTTCTTTAAGAACATGGGAATGTTGCCTAATACACTATGCCTGGTTCTCCAGACCAGAATTGTAACACCCGTCAAATTTTCATATAACGGATTATGTCATGTTAATAACGACGTTAAATGTTATATTTATGTTATGCGTATGATATATAATATAATGGTGCTAACCATTTTATTTTAAGTGCTATGACAGGTGACGCTCACGTGGAATTGATGTGCTCAAGTGTTCATGTTATTAATGTTATTTGTTTAATCATAATTTTATGATAATTTAATGTTTTGGATGATTTTGTATGTTAGGACAGATCAGCAGGCCGGACCATTTAGTTCGACAGACCGAAATGACCCCCTTGAAATGGTAGGCCGATGATATATCGTCGGCAGGCCAGACTTCAGGAATGGGCAGGCCAAAGAGAGACAAAGGCAGACCGATGACAGCTGACAAGCAGTCAGCAGAAATTTCACAAAATTTGGGACAAGGATAATTATGTGATTGAATGATTTATTTTTGATTGATTGGCACATTTATGGAATAATTTTCTCATTTTAGGAAAATAAATGTTTGACTTCGAATTGATTGAATGCATTTGATAAGGTTTTCCGTTTTACAGAGGCAAAATATGGTAATTGTTACAAATCGATAACCTTCCCTTATTGCTTCCCATTCTCCACGCTAATTAGCCCAATCTTAATCAGAAAATTCTGATTTTAAACGAAGGTTGTGACCTCCTCCATTTTTCTAAATTTCTTTCAAAGAAAGGAAAATATTTTCTCTCTCTCTCCCTCACGTATTTTCTCTCATTCTCTCTCTTCATCACGTGTTCTTCTTCTACTCTCCCTATCAAAATTTCCTGTTTTTATTGAGTAAAATATTAGATTTTTGGGCGAATTCAAAAGAAGATTGAAGAATTTGTTTTAAGGTAAGAATTCATTTTTTTCGGTATTTCTGAAATTGTATTTCTACTTTGTAATCTGACTACTATAACTCTTTCTAGGAATTTCATTTTGCTCTGAATTTTTAATATGTTATTTATGTATGTATTATGTGTTAATCCTCAAAATTTCACCTCAATTGGATTTTTCTATGAAAAGTTATGGATTTTCTTCTCTTTGTCACTCACAGTAAATTATTGTTGATCAATTGTGTTGCCCATATGTATGGGTATTGTTTTTGATGCAAATGCATGTTGTTATACACGAAATTTGGTAAATATGTTCATGTAGATGTTAAATGTTGGACTGGAAATTTTGGTGATAATATGATGAATATTTCATGTGTTATAGAATTTTTATTAAAACCAGGTTGTGTGACTGCTTTAACTGTAAAATTGTTAGATTCTTGTTATTTGATGTTTTTGTTTAATTAAATGATTTTATTTAGTGATGAGAATTTTTGTGCTACTGTATTTATATGTTAATATGTGGTCATATGAATTTTAGGGTCATAATAATTTTATTTTAATTATTAAAAAATGATAAATGCATGAAACTCACTACTTGGACATAGGATGTATTTTTGGCCTCTGCCTTCTAAAGAATGAATTGAGCTGTGTTGAATTTATTTGAAGCTAATCTTTGGGTATGTTGTAATTTTATGTGTCTATTATATGTGTTAATTTTTGTAGATTTTTCTATAGAATGAAAATGTGATATATGGACCGAAGTTAAAAATTTATTCACTGCCTAACTATTGCTGGCAGATTTCATGTTGAATGTTTTATGACTTGTTTTAGATATTAAATGAAATTTTTATGACTAAAGAAAAAATCATGGTGATAGGTTATGTGTTATCTTTATTCCTGCCAAATTTAGTACT
>CAMOHE010052800.1:0-34441 GCA_946598075.1 Artocarpus hirsutus | reverse complement strand
AGGGGAACTACTATATATTGTAACGAATTTCATTCAATAATAACAAGTTTTTACACACAATTTGAGGTTTAATTCTCTTCGGTTCCTAAACAAACTATTCGAACTTATCGGAAGATTCCGTGGCGTTCAAAGACTTATCAATCAGTCCGTCCATAACTGATTGTGGCGTCCTCACATACCAAGGTTCATGCTTCTTGTTAGGCATCGGGTCGCGGTTCCGTTTCAAATCCGATTAGACGTTTCGATCTTGGAGACCAATTATGGTTAGGGTCGCATCAGTTCTTGGTGTGGTTCGTATCATATATGTCACTATATATATATATATATATATATATATAAGCCATGCATAAACCCATCATTAGTATTTATTTCACAATTATTTTGCATTCCCAAAAGCAATATAATTTGTCATCAGTGAACATAAAACTTAGATTTGTTATTAAATAATCTTCCCTTTGCCCTCATATCATTTAGCTTTAGTTTAATTGCTTTCCCAAAAATATCCCTTTAGGTTGAATTAGACATGACCATAGGAAATATGTCAAAGTAGCATGAATCTCACTCTGCTCCATGATATAGTCAAAAGTTACATAGGGTACAAATAAAATAGCAAAAATAATGTAAGAAATAGTGATCTATAAGGACTCACAAAGTGAAGAAGCAAGGATTCATTCTTCCACTCCTTTATTCTGGTCGCTTAAGCATATGTGGTATGAACACATGCAATAGTGGAGATCTCCTCCCAAGGAGCGTATGTCTCATCTCACAATAAATACACCATATGGATCTAGGTCCATTCACCACTTGGCACTTGATCTAAAACTTTATACACTCGCTACTCAGTGCTATATTAAGGCTTTTGAATCTGGCTAACTTACAGGTTGAATATGGATAGTGGCATCTTGTCATATCTATAGTTAATCTTTAAAGATCTCATCTTGGCTCTTTCTAAGGCAACATTTAGAATAAAAAATTTTGGGCTTAGCTCGCTTCTCAAGCGCCTCAAGCTCAATACGTCTTATCTTTGCTCACTTCTCAAGCGCCCAAGGTGATCACTCATGTGAGTAAGCTAATCTATACCTGTTGATATACTTTTTAGCCATGACTAATCTCATGTCATGGTTCACATGTGTGTTATGCTAAATGAAATATCTTGTCACAACATAATATGGACAAAACAAACTAAATTTCAATAATAATATCTCACAAACAAATATATGATACAAAATGGTCAATTGAAATATCCTAAAACATAAAACAAATCACATTCTATAGTAGTCCTAGACCCCTAACATGTGACACATAAGCCTCTCGAGCAATGGGCTTAGTCAAAGGATCTACAATCATACGACTTGTAGAAATGTGCTTCAGGACCACCTCTTTTTGTGCAACTATGTCACAAAGAAAATGGTATTGAATATCGATATGTTTAGTTTTTTCATAGTACTTTGGCTCCTTTGTATAAGTAAGAGTTACCATCCTATCACAATGTATGGTGACGGGCTCTAACAGGCATGCAACAATACCAGACACCCTCTTAAATTGTTGCAAAACAAACAATGTGCTCTACCTTCATGGTGGACAATGCTATATAGGGTTGCTTCTTGCTACTCCAAGTTATAGTGCCATTGCTAAGCAAGAAAGCATAACCAAAAGCTGATTTGCACTCATCCAAGTCACCACCCCAATTAGCATCGTTGTAGCTGACTAAGCACAAATCTGATACCTACTAGCAAAGCATGTAGTCTTTTGTCCCTTTGAGGTATCGAAGTATTCGTTTCACTGCCTTCCAATGAACAGGGCCAGGGTTTTGATTGGAACCAGCTAATCAACCCAAGAACACGGTAAAAGTCAGGCCAAGTACACATCATAGCGTACATCAAATGTCCAATAGCACTAGCATAAGGAATTTGAGACATCTTTTCCTTTTCTTCTTGAGTCTTTGGACACATATCAAGACTTAAGGCATCTCTTTTTTCAATAGGAATGTCATTGATTTTGTAATCTTGCATCTAAAAATGTTCAAGAATTTTCCTAATGTAAATCTCTTGAGACAAACCAAAGAATTCCTTAAACAATCTCTAAGGATCTTAACTCCAAGCACATAGTTTGCTTAACCCATGTCCATCTCAAAGTTTAAGGATAGCCATGCTTGGGTGGCAACAATCATCTCTTTGTCATTTCCGGCCAATAATATGTCATCTACATACAATGATAGGATAACAAAACTTTCTTTGAACCGTTTGACATACATGCAGTGATCTTTTTTGAGCATCATAAAATCATATGAAATATTGGCTTGATGGAATCTCAAATACCACTGTCTAGATGATTACTTCAAGCCACAATTGGAACAACAAAGCTTGCAAACTTTGTGCTCTTGTCCCTTGACTTCAAAGCCTATAGGATGATGATCCAATACATCTCCTCATCTAGGTTTCCATTGAGAAATGTAGTTTTAACATCCATTTGGTAAAGTTCCAAGTCCAAATGAGTGACAATGGCTAGAATAAGGTGAATTGAGGCAAACCTCACTATTGGTGAGAAGGTGTCTTCATAATCAACACCCTTCTTTTAGGTGTATCTTTTCACGACAAGTCAAGCCATGTATCTTTCTATGGATCCATCAGCTTTGTGTTTGACCTTCATAGCCCAATTATTTCTAATGGTCATATGCTTAGGAGGAAGATCAACTAAGTCCCAGACTTAGTTTTTCTTCGTGGACTTCATTTTTTCAATCATTATAGCTTTCTATTTCTCGAAAATGGAAGAAGCGAGAGCCTCTTTGTAATTTTTAGGCCCATCTACATCTTGCAAAGCACACATGGAAGCTTCATCTTCAATCTAAAACCAATGACGTGGGATGCTGACACATTTGCTTTTGCATACTTGTGGATCGTCAGAACCTATATCTAGTGGTACACTCTCACACAAAGGTACACTCTCACTAGGAAGAATGTCACATTCCAATTCCAGAAACAGATTTTGAGCATCATCTTCGAGTTCTTCCATTTCATAGAACTCTTAAAGTTTTTATTCACATCTCCCCTCCTTGGAAATTCCTCCTCAAGGAAATTTACATCTCGTGACTCTATTTTAGTTGCACTTCCATCAGGGTGTTCACCAAGCATAATATAGCCTTTTGATTCATCAGAATATCTAATGAATATGCATTTATTTGCCCTTGGGCCTAATTTCCTATGTTATGAGTAATAGTGTGGACATATCCAACTAATCCCCATGGACAAAGATGGTCCATATTGGGCTTCCGCCCTATCCATTGCTCATAAGGGGTTGAAGGAACTTATTATGAAGGCACTCGATTAAGGATGTAGGCCGCAATCAATAATACATTCACCCATAAGGATATTGGGAGGTTGGCTTACACGATAATCGACCTAACCATTTCTAACAATGTATGGTTCCTTCTTTTCGCTACACCATTTTGCCACAGAGTACCAAGAATAGTCAATTGTCTTTGAATTCCCTTTTTATCACATAATTTTTTGAATTGCTTAGATGGGCACTCGTGGCCATGGTCAATTCTTAAAGCCTTAATAGTTTTTTATGTTTGATTCTCAACCAAGTTCATAAATCGTCTAAAGCAATCCAATGCATTAAACTTATGGAAGATCAAATAGACATGACAATAGCACATAAAATCTGTTGGAAAAATAGTACACAGCGAAATTTTAAAAATTTTTATATTAGAGTATTTTCTAAAACACAAGTTTGACACGCTATATGTATAAATTAACTAGATCTTACTAACTTTGTATTCACCAAAAAGCTCCCAAAATCCGTGTAGAGAAGTAACGTTCCAGAAGAGCCTCAACCAACTGGTCTTCTTTGCTATTCTCTATCCACGATCGGAGTGAGTGTGGGCTCACACGTACGGCTCTTCCACCAGGTGACTCTCCTTCCAACCAATTGAAAGAACCCAAAGCTAGTGTTCGTGATTTGTGAACAAGAGCTCTCAGGAAGTTTTCAGATTCTCACCAGTAGAGTATCACTATTAATCTCTCAATTGTTCTAAATAAATTATAAGACTCGCATCCTATTTATAGAGGTTGGGTCTAGGGTCAGTCCTTATCAGATAAGGTCTCAAAAATTTGAATCAGAATCAAATTCGGATCAATATTGGATGAAATCTGCATAAAAATGCGTGATTTTTATTTCACGCATAAGCAGGCCGAACTTGCCCCATCAGTAGGTGAAATTTTAGGATTGGCATGCCGAACTGCCAAAAAAAATCTCAGCGAATCTTTTGTTTTCCATCCGAGATTCTATAGGATAAAGCCTCAAATTTAATTCAAATAACCTAATAGAGAAGTTATCTAATTAAAACAAGTTTATCTTGATTTAATTTATCCAAAATTAGATCAACTGATAAACAGACAAGAATTATCCGATCCTAATAATTCAACAAGTTTATCTTGAATTAATTTTGTCACAAAATTAATTCAACCGATAAACAGACATAAATTATTTGATTCTTCTAAATTTAAACCAATCTAATAAATTTGACATAGGTCACCAATTATTGAAAAAGCACGCCGTATCATTACAGGATTTTGTGAGCTAGCAAAGGGGACCAAATGGACCTATATAGTTCAATCTGCTAATAATTATAAGACCCAAAATCCTAGATATACATTTCATAATTATCAACTCCAATGCTACTCCACTAAAAGCTTGGAGCTGCACTCTCAAACTCTATAGAATTATGAAGCCCGTATAGCTAAGTCTCCATGACATATCATAGTGTATTGTATCCCCCCATAGGATTATCCATAATCCGCTTAAGGATAAGTTCTGTTTTACCTTCTCGATTATTTTTATCTTATGTCCCATTATCTCACCATCAGAAAACTTACCATCCAAAGATAGTATACCATTCGATTACACCTATGTATCCAAATGGTTGAGCGCTCCAGTTTTTCAATTATCGTATAACGCATATAAGAGGATATCACTACTCCTAAATAGGAGCTACGGATTCCATATCTATGAATAACAGGTCTACACTATCAAGAGTCATACCTCCAATGTACCGGCATGCATACCACTATTAAAAATGTGGGTGTCACCCTTTGGTACATCAAAAGACATAAGTCAAGACAACAGGGCCCACTATTCATCTCAAGATTAAGATACAATACAAATGATTGTCTAAAGTGAATCAATTTGCTGAGATAGAATTATTAATCCAAATCAATTCACTTTATGTCCCGATCCAACACATCGTCACATATGACAACGTGCCAATATTTCTATTCATGGAGTCCACCTCCGATGGCCAAGATAAACCATCTCCCAATAGGGATATAGACAACATAATAATCTTTACATGAATAAAGTGCCCAACTTTATTCCTTCAATTGCGGATCTAATGATTTAGACCGTTACCTTAAGAATCATATCTTTCACATAATCTATCCATCATATGCCCAATTCTTAAAGGTTTAGACCGACAGTCTCAAACTATTGTTTACTTAACATAAATTCAATAAATATGAACGTAAAGAGGACAAGATTTGGTATATAAATAATAAATGAATTCTTTATTGATAAAAATGTCTCCAAAAAATTATTACATTTTTACTCCTTAAGGTATATACGTGTCTAACAAAATCATCTATAAAAGTGATGAAATAAGAGGCACTATCCCTCACTTTAACATACATTGGGCCACAAATGTCAAAATGTACTAGCTGCAGAGTAGGCAATGCTCTTGTGGCTTTTCCAAAGGGTTTCCTAATTGACTTTCTAGCCAAACAATGTTCACAAGTGGGCAATTCAATTTTCATGATTTGGCTCAATAGGCCTTCTCTAGCTAATCTATTTATTCTGTCTTACCTTATATGACCTAGTAGCCTAGCATGCCGTATTTTAAAATTATCATTTGCAAAAGTTAAATAAGAAGCTACATTTTTATTATTATTTGAATAATCAATATCCAAAACAAAAAGACCATCCATAGAAAAATAACAACATAATATATTGTTCCTAAATAAAAATTACAACTAGCACTACCAAAATTGAAAGGAAAGCCTAACTTAAGCAAAGTAATAACTGATAACAAGTTTTGCCAAACTTCAAGAGCATATAGAACATCATGCACAATAGAGACCACCGTACAACTCTAGCTTTAGGTGCCAATGCCTAACACTTGAATGCCAACTCCATTACCCTTGTAAAATCCTTGACTCTCCTTTGGAATCTGGCGATACTCAATGAACCCTGCATGGTCTTTTGTGATGTGTTTGATTGCACCTAAATCAACAATCTAATGAGGATCTGAGTGAGTAACCATAACATGACTACAAACATAAGTTTTACAAAAAACAAGTTCAAGAAGCACCTTTTCAGCTCAGTGCAGTCACAAGCGAAATGTCCCTTCTTGTCACAATTGAAACATTTACTGTTTCTACCCTTGCTACCTCACTTGCCTCTCTTGCACTTGGTGGATTTTGCCTTCTTAGGTGTAGGTCTATTTCTGGAATCATTTCCACTAGCATTGTTCTTACACTTAGACCTCTTCACCCTATGTGCATTGGCGCTCACTGCATTTCTTGTAGCTCTTTACACTTCTAAGCACTTTGCTTGGAGTTCAACGTGATGTGTCAAGTCATCAAAAGTTTTGATGCTTTCATTGTGTGTCATTCTCACCTTATTGTTTCACATGAATCTGGTAAGGAACAAAACCCGACTTCGATTTTCTATGCATCAGTCAAGTTCTTACCTGCCACTTTTAGCTCGCAAATCATAGTTGACATCGCTCTAAGATGCTGCTTCATTGTGTGATTCGTGCACATCTTAAAGGAGTCAAACTTGATTGCAAGTGCACGCAACCTAGTAGCAAAGGTACTGCCAAACTTGAGCTTCAATGCTTCCCACATCTCACGTGCAATGGTGTAATCCTCAAACTTGCTGATCAAATCATTGTGCATGATGCTCAGCATAGTACAGCACACACAACGACCTTTCTTAAGCCATCTTTGGTAGGCTTCTTGATCGTGACGGTGTTGAGCCGTGTTGCCAACTATAGGTGGGTCCATCGATTTGTTCAAGGTTTCCATGACCTCTTGCTCATTGAGAATGTATTGGATCTTACAATGGCAAATGTCATAATTGTCACCATCTAAGTTCTCACCTTTGTTCAAATCAACAACAATACTCTTAGAGGTCATCATTCATGCTCATAAAGGGTGATCAGATGTATAGCATTTAACACATACACATCAAATCATTTTGCAGCAAAAATTCTAGATTAATTTTAATAATCTTTACAAGACATAAAATTGAATAATCGTTATGCTCATAATCATCTCCTGTAGCAAGTGTTAATTATTAAAATTAAATCTAAATATCATGCAAAAAAGTGTATAGGAGAAAAAAAAAAGTTCTATCACTATTCTCCTACTATTTGTGATATTCCTAGCATGTTACTAACATATATCACATTCAACAACAATTACGTGCAATCTAGCATGTATTGCAAATAAATAAATAACTCCATTTATAATTTTTATTAAATCTTAAAAAAATAATAAGCATCATCCTAAAAAATTGTCACAAACATATGCATTCAAATTTTCACAATAAAATGGCATTCATATAATCCAAATCAAATATTTCACATAATCAATAAAATATTTCCCATAAACGAATAATTGCATAAATAAATACGTATTAACACAAATATATAATTACAAATTATATATCACATATATATAAAAAAAATGCAATTATATAATAATAACAACCTTTTTTAACGTTGGATATGATCAGGGGCCTAAATCAGCCCCTTCGGGCTCAATTAGGTGGGCCTATGCATGTAATCAAATAATCATTCAGAGAAGACAGATCTAGAAGATAAATGATAGTATTCTAAAGATATTTCCTATGTCTCTAAATTTTTTATGTTTTTGAATTGATGAAAATAAGATTAAAAAACTGTATAAAACTGTTTTTCTGAAAAACATGAATTTAGCTCGGTTGGCAGGCCGAACCCACAAATTCGATTGGCCGAACCTCCAAGATTGACAAGCCATCCATGGGGCAAAATTTCAGTGGCTTTAGCGGCATACCGAACTTTCAATTTTGACAAGCCAATCTGTCATGACTGGCAGGCTGATTATATAGATTAGTATGCTGGTAGAAAGCTATGGAATTTTCAAAAAAGGTGCATTTTTTGATGCAGTTTTGATTTAATTTTTGGACAATTCTGAGAAACATTAAATTAAGATATGACTGGAAATATAGAGTATTCGATCTATGTGGGATTAAAGACTTGAAGTTGTCTAATAAATGAAGAAAGTTACAATTTGAAGATTCAAGGATGAAGAATCAATTATATGTTTCAATTGATCTCTTGTAATCTTTGATTTCTTTTCTCTAGGGTGCAACCATAATATTACAGCTATTTATTATTATTTTGCTTGTGGCATTGCATGATTGTTTTGCTTGTCTGCATTATAATATGATTTGTCATGCATATTGATAACATATTATATAGAATAGGGAGTGCCGCTCATTTAAATTTTTTCATGCATGTGCTTAACATAAAACCTTGATTTCAAAAAGATTGAGTAGGAGAAGGTTTTCAAAGAGAGGACCTACAGCCTCCATCGTTGGTCCAGAGGTAGTGCATAGTAGTTCCAACCCCTAGGAAGGGACTTCATCATGTACCTGGTTGGATCTCCAAGAAGATAAGGTATTTTAGCATGATTTATCATTACACACCCCTAGGCGGTGATTATAAATCATGGATGAAATATTGAAACGATGGTTATACACTCATGTTAATTTTATTTTAGCATGAAATTATTGGCCAAAGAAATGATTATTAATATATGCTGGATCATACGGGTCCTAGATGGCATATATTAATCAGGAGGGGATCCATCTTCCTAATTGAATTTGGCAAGTCTCCCCAAGGTGGCTTGTTGAATTCTGAGTTTGAAATTATCGTTGTAACGTTGCGATATTTTCAAGGTTTTGACACATAAACACACTTGTATGTTTGCTTAATTGTGTTATCTTACTAAATTATTATGGTATGTTTGTTTATGTTTGGTGTATTGTTCTTTATTGTAGATTAAAAATGTCTAAAAACACTTTATCATCGATATTTGACAAAAACCAATTAATTGGTGAGAATTTTAATGATTAAAAACGAAACCTAAATATCATCCTATTCTTTGAGAAACTAAAATTTGTGCTGACAACTCCGTGTCCTCCAGAGCCTACGGGAGATTCCAACAATAAACAAATCCAAGCGTATGATCGCTGGAAAGATGCTAATGATTAGGTACGCTGTTATACTATGGCCAACATGAAGATTATAAGACTGCGAAACAGATCTTGGATAATCTTGAAGACATGTTTAGAGGCTAGGTCCTAACAAAACGGTAAGGTGTGCTTCGAAAACTTCTAAACTACAAACAAAGACCGGGGACTCTTGTGAAGGAGCATATGATGTTGGTCATGGGTTACCTCACTGAGGCTTAAACCAATATAGCTAACATTGATGCTAAAACAAAGATGACTATGGTCTTTGAGACTCTATCTAAGGAGTTTATCCCATTTAGGGCTATATTTAATTTAAGCAATAGACAAAATATGACCTTGATTGAGTTGATGAAGCAGTTACAAGAGTTCAAAAATCTGATCAGGGAAACTCTTGTTGGTGGTGAGGCCAACTTGGTAGCTGCCTATGGTTTCAATCCTAACTCTAAGAATGGAAAGAAGCAATGGGATAAGAATGGGAAGTCTTCTATCTCTGCAAATGACAAGAGCAAGAAGAAAAAGAAGAACTTGAAGAAGCTCGAGTGCGAGTTGAGCACATCAAGAAGAATTGCAAGGACTTCCTTTCTCGAGGAGGTAGGTGTGATCTTCTTGTTATTGAAACTTGTTTGGTTAACGAATCTAGTGACACTTGGGTCATAAATTCTGGGGCAACTAATCATGTCTGTGTTTCTCTATAGGGGTTCAAAGAAACAATAAGTCTGCTGCATGAAGACTATGCTTCGGATGAGTGATGGATCCTTAGTGTTGGCTGAAGCAATGGGAGACATCCATCTTTATTTTGATAATTATAGTATTTTAACTTTGCGAGATTTTTTTTATGTTCCTAAGTTAAAAAGGAATTTAATTTCTACAGCTTATTCTTCTAAAGACTCTTATGTAGTTTTTTTAATAATAAAGTGGTAAATCGTAAAAACAAATCTTTTGTCTATGATGGATGGATGGATGGATGCAAAATAATCTATACTTTATCAAACCTAAGATGGACTTATAGCCTAACACTGAGGTTTATGATAATAACTCTAAAAGACTTAAACCTTCCCACTCTAATAAGACCTATCTTTGGCGTTTGCGATTAGGTCATATTAACCTGAATAGAATTCAAATGATGGTAAAGGATGGACCTTTGAGTCACTTAAAGGTAAAATCTATACCACAATGTGAATCTTGATTGAAGGGTAAAATGACCAAAAGACTATTTGGGTCTAAGCGCAATAAGGCCAAAGGGATTCTAGAACTTGTGCATAGCGATATTTGCAGACCTATGAACATTTGGGTGCAAGGAGGGTATGAGTATTTCGTCACTTTTATTGATGATTACACAAGGTATGAGTATGTGTACCTAATGCACCACAAAAGCAAAACTTATGACAAGTTTAGGAAGTTTCAGGCTGAAGTGGAAAAGCAATTGGGTATACATATAAAGGCACTTCGACCCGATCGAGGTAATGAATACCTTTCTAGTGAGTTCTTGGAACACTTATTAGAGAATGGAATTCTATCCTATTTGACTGCACCAGGCACTCCGTGTAGCTAAGAAAAGGAATAAGACTTTGTTGGACATGGTTAAATCCATGATGAGTTATTCATCATTACCGTTATCCTTTTGGGGATATGCATTACAAACTGCATGTTATCTTTTGAATAATATGCCTTCAAAATCAATTCCTAAAACTCCTCACAAGTTGTGGACAAGAAAAAGGGCATCCTTAAACCATATTCACATATGGGAATGTCTGGCTCGTATCCTGTTTAAGGAAGTGAATAAGTTGGAAACACGTTCGGAAGTTTGTATGTTTGTAAGATATCCAAAAAGGACTAAAAGGGGTTATTTTTATAACCCAAAGGAAAAAAAAAAGTCATGGTTTCAACTAATGCAACGTTCCTTGAGGATAGTTACATAAACAACTTTAAGTCTCGAAGTAAAGTAGTGCTTGAAGAGTTTGTGAACGATTCGATCACTCCAGGGATTCTAAATGAAAGCATTTCAATTAGTGTAGAAAACCAACTGAACAACAACTTAGAAGCTTTGGCGTAGTGGGAGGATCAGGCATCAACCCGAGATGTAGATGTTCAATAGTGACCCCTTTTGGTTAAACTGGTTAAACATGACAGGGATCCTAACAATTACGAAGAGACTATGGAGAATGTTGATTTGAAAACTCTAGACAGAGGCCATGAACACAGAGATGAAGTCTATGGAGACTAATCGGGTCTAGGAACTTGTGGATCTTCCCCAAGGGTAAAACCTATAGGGTGTAAGAGAAAGAGAGGAGTTCATGGAAAAGTCAAAACCTATAAGGTTAGACTGGTAGCTAAGAGAAACACGTAAAAGGAAGGAGTCGATTACAAGAAAATCTTTTCACCTATAGCCATGCTTAAGTCCATTCGTATCCTCTTGTCCATAGCTGCTGCTATCGACTATAAGATTTGGTAAATGGATGTCAAGAAGGCTTTTCTAAACGGCTATCTTGATAAGTCTATATATATGGCACAGTCAAATGAGTTCAAGGGTCAGGAGGTTAAGATTTGTAAGCTGGTAAAGTCAATTCATGGACTTAAGCAAGCTTATCTTTCTTGGAACATAAGATTTGATCAAGTAATCAAGATGTATAGGTTTGCACAAAATGTGGATGAACCATGTGTTTAAAACACATTAAGAATGAGAAGGTGGTTTTTCTAGTACTCTATGTAGATGACATTCTACTAATTAGCAATGACATTAGGGTGTTGTCATCAGTCAAATTATGGTTGACTATGGCATGAAAGACTTTAGTGAAGCTAATTATGTTCTTAGTATCCAGATCTCTTAGGATAGGAAGAACAGAATGATTGCTTTATCTTAAGCGGAACATAAGATTTGATCAAGTGATCAATACGTATGGGATCGCATAAAATGTGGACAAACCATGTGTTTAAAACACATTAAGGATGGGAAGGTGGTTTCTCTAGTACTCTATGTAGATGACATTCTACTAATTAGCAATGACATTACGGTGTTGTCAGCGGTCAAATTATGGTTGACTATGGCATGAAAGACTTGAGTGAAGCTAATTATGTTCTTAGTATCTAGATCTCTTAGGATAGGGAGAACAGAATGATTGCTTTATCTTAAGCAGAGAGATAAAATTCTCAAGAGGTATACAATGCAAGATTCTAAGAAAGGTGGGTAACCATCTAGGTCTGGAATTACTCTTTCTAAGAAAGACTCACCAAAGTCTAATGAAGAAAAAGAATACATGAAGAAAGTGACTTATGCTTCGACAGTTGGTAGTCTCATGTATGCCATGCTTTGCACATGGAATATTAGTTAGGCGATTGAGATAGTAAGTCGATTTCAGTTGGATCTAGGACCAAATCACTGGGTTGTAGTCAAGCATGTTTTCAAGCACCTGAGAAGGACTCGAGGGTATATGCTTGTATATTAGGGTGAAGATCTAGCACCTCTAGGATAAACAAACTTGGATTTCTAATCCTATCTAGATTCGAGAAGATTGACTACTAGTTTCGTGTTTACTCTGGGCGATGATGCCATTGTTTTGAGAAGTGCCAAGCAAGATTGCACCTTAGATTCAATGATGGAGGTTGAGTATGTGGCAACTAGCGATGCTTTGAAAGAAACAGTATGGCTTCACAAGTTCCTTGAAGATCTTGAGGTAGTTCGGTATGGATAAGGCGATATGGCTATATTGTAATAACACTACGGCAATAGCTAATGCTAAGGAACCAAGATTTCACAAGAAGAGTAAGCATATTAATCGAAAGTATCATGTAATAAAGGACTTCATTGAGGGCGGGCATGTTGCTGTATGCAAAATCGCATTTGAAGACAATTTAGCTTATTCATTCATGAAGACACTAATAGTGAGAGTTTTCGAGAGGCATGTGGAAGCTATGGGGATGCAAGATTTTTCATATTTACCACTTAGTACAAGTGAGAGATTGTTAGACATGTATGCCCTAAGGAGTAAAAATGTAATATGTTTTTGGAGACATTTTTATCAATAAAGAATTCATTGATTATTCATATACCAAATTGTTGTCCACTTAACGTTCATATTTGTTGAATGCATGATAAGCAAACAAAAGTCTAAAACTATCAGTCTAAGCCTTTAAAATCAAGCATATGATGGACAGATTATGCAAAAGACATGATTCTAAAGGTGACGGTCTAAATTATAAGATCTGCAATTGAGGGAATAAAGTTAGGTGCTTAATTCAAGCAAAGATTGTTATGTTGTCTATATCCTTAACGGGAGATAGTTTGTCTTGGCCATTGGAGGTGGACTCCTCAAACTAAAACATTGGTGTATTTTCATAGGTGACAATACATTGGATTGGGACAAGTGTAATTGATTTGGATTAATAATTTTGTCTCAGCAAATCAATTCACTTTAGACAATCCTATGTGTTGTATGTATCTTAATCCAGAAATGAATAATAGGCCCGTTTTCTTGGCTTATGTCTTTTGATGTACCAAAGGGATGTCTATGTACCAAAGGGTGACATCCATATTTTATGATGGTACACATACCAATACATTGGAGACATGACTCTTGATAGCATAGACTTGTTATTCATATATACAGAATCCGTAGCTCCTCTTTAAGAGTCAATGATTTCCTCTTATATGCATTATCCTATAATTGGAAAACTTAAGCGCTCAACTATTTGGATACATAGGTGTAACCCAATGGTATACTATCTTTGGGTGGTAAATTTTTCGATGGTGAGATAATGAAACATAAGAGAAAAATAATCGAGAAGGTAAGGCAGAATTTATGCGGTAGCTGATTATGGATATCCTATGAGGATACGATACATTATGATATGTCATGGAGACTTAACTATTCAAACTTTGTAATTTTATATAGTTCGAAAGTATAGCTCTAAGCTTTTAATAGAGTAGCGTTAGAGTTGATAATTATAAAACATATATCCAGGATATTGGGTTTTATAATTATTAGGAGCTTGAACTATATAGGTCTATCAAGTCCCCTTTGTTAGCTCATTATAAATCTTGTAACGATACAACGCACTTTTTTAATAAATTGGTGACTTATGTTAAATTATCATATTGTCTAAAATTCGATAAGATTAGATAATTTATGTCTGTTTATCGGTTGAATTAATTTTGTAAAAAAATTAATTCAAGATAAACTTGTTAAATTATCTGAAATATTTATTTTCCTAGAGATTATCTAGATACGGTTGTTTTAATCAGATAACTTCTCTACTAGGTTATTTAAATTAAAACTATGACTTTATCCAAAAAAAAAAAAAATCTCAGGTGGGAAATAAAATATTCATAGGGATCATTTATCGTAAGTTTAGCAGGCCAAACTTCAAGTTCGTTTTGCCGATGGAGTAAGTTCAGCAGGCCGATTTGATAATTCGACCTGCCGACTAAACAATAATCTAATCACATAATTTTATGCGATTTTATTATATATTGATCTAGATTTGAATTTTTGTGGCCTTATCTAAGAAGGACTATCCCTAGGTCCAACCGCTATAAATAGAGAGTGAGACTTCATAGTCATTCAGATTAGTTAAGAAATCAAAAGTAAGTATTCTAGTCTGTGAGTATCTAAAACTCTCCGGAGAACTATTGTCACAAATGACAAATGTTAGTTCTAGGTTCAGTTGGTTAGAAGGAGGGTCACCAAGGAAGTGCTATATGAGGTGCGCCCACACACACTCCAATCGTGGATAGAGAATAGCGAAGAAAACTAGTTGGTTGAGGCTCTTTTGGAATGTTTTTCTCTTCATAGATTGTAAAAGCTCTTCAGCATTCAAAGGTTAGTAAGACTAGTTAATTTATGCATATAGCATGTCAAACTTGTGTTTTAGAAATACTCTAATTAAAAATTTTTAAATTTTCGCCACGTACTATTTTTTCAACATATATCACTAACTTTATTAGAGAACTTTGATTTCATATCCATAAATAACTAGTCTATGTCATTGAAGTGTCATATCTCCAGTTTATTGGTATGCATATCTTTATATAATTCAAGATATCATCTTTTAGTACATCAAAAGACAAATTAAAAATACGAACCAATTGATCCATTTTAGGATTAAGATGCAAAACATATAGTTTTCTAAAGTGAATTGATTTATTCAAACAGAATAGAATTAATCAATTCAACTTTAGTCGTTATCCAATATATCGTCACCAATGACAAATACTAATGTCTTTACTGATGGAGCTCCAACTTCAATGACCAAAACAAGTCATCTCCCATTAAGAATGTAGACAGCATAAAAATCTCCCTCAATTGCAAATCTTTATATTTAGATATCTCTTAAAGATTCATGTCTTTTACATAATCTTTTTGTCATATGTATAATCTTAAAGGTTTAGAGTGACAGTCTTAGATTTATTTTGCTTATTATAATTAAACAAAAATGAACATAATGAGGACAATATTGATAAATGACATAAACAATAAATTTTATGTTGATCAAACGTCTCAAAAACAACAACGTTGTTTAGCAATGTTCGAGGGTAAGATTGTAATTGAATTTTGGGCCGGCCCTATTTCACCCCTAAAACTTAGGGTTGCCTCTACTTTACACCCCTAAAATTTTATAAGTTTTCACCTTACTAATTTTGAATTTCTTCCATTTTGTTCAATACCATTGGTGCTTGACCAATTTCAAAATCCTCAAAAACTAGACAAAGTTGAATTGCAATTCCAATTTCAATGTAAGTTGCAATCTCCGCTCTTTCTCTCTCCTTATTCTTTTTCTCATCCCTCCTTCCCTCCCTCCCTCCCTCCACCTCTTCCTCCTCCTCTGCCTTATTTTTCTTATCTTCTTCTTCTTCTTCCTCGCACAAGAGATGCAACATTGCACCAAGGATTGAAGCTTATCATCCTCACTTGCACATTCCAGGAACTTGCCGAAGTGGATCTTAACGACAATGGATCATTGCGAGTCTTCAAAGAATGTCACCAATTGCCACACATTTTGTCGCCTCATCGTAAAACTCATCAAAGATTATCCCAGATCGTCATAGATCTTCGTGGATACTTGCATCTTCACCATAAATCTGAGTCAAGGAGTGGACATCAACATCGTGGAAGATGAACAAAGACAAGTGTCATGAGGGTGGAAAAGGAGATTGCTAGAGAGACGAAAGAGCATCATCATCATCGACGAACAGGAAAGAGCATCATCGTTTTCGTCGTGACAGCTAGGACGTCATCGCTACATGTTCGTCACCATCGTTTCCTACTCCTCAGCCACCTCTCAGGATCATCTTTGCCATTGCTACCACCACTGTTGCAAAATTCGATGGGCCTGAGTTTTTTGTGGCCAAATCCTATTGTTTGTTGTTGTTGTTGTTGTGCTGGTGGTGGTGGTGGTGTTTAATCTTTTTCTCCCCTTTTTTTTCTAGTTTTTATGATATGTAGTGGCCGCTGGCGACGTCACTGGTGCTGATGATATCCAATGATGTGTCGATAAACCAGAGATACGTCTAGCAGTGAAAAAAAATAGAGAAAGAAAGGACAAAAAAATAACCCGATAGGACAAAAACATAACCCACCAGGTTTGTGGCACCTTAAATTTTTCCCCCTTTTTATGGAAAAAAAATTATCTCAAAAAATCGCATTTATGAGAATACCCTATGAAAATATCAGTATCCATGAAAATATCAAACTTTAGATTTCCCATAAATGTTGATATCAGTGAAAATTGACATAAAATAATTAAAGTATAAGGCATTTGAAAATTGAAATACCTTCTTGATTTAAATAATATTGATATAAAGACATAATATTTGAATAGTTTCTTATATAATTTCCACAAAATTTTCATGATATTTTATCATTTAACTAGCTTCTCACAGAAATAGATATTTCCATGAAAATATTGATAATTATGAATATTTTCATGGAAATTTCCAAATGAAAAAAGATACTATAACCACATTTCCATAACATACTTCCATATCGATAGAAATGTCGGCTTCCAGAACTTTGGACGAATACAAACCATATTGAAGTATATAGGCAACATGTAGCAAGAAGGGAACTTTTAGAAGTTCATTTGGGCAAAATGGGGCCGACTCTAAAGTTTAATAGGCAAAGTGAGCACAATCTCAAAGTTTAACGAGCATAGGTATTTATAACCTAAAGTTTAATTACAAATTTCACCCTAAAAAAACCCTCACATAAGAAACACTATTATTTTTCTGTCTGGTTTAGATGGAAAAAGAAACAAAGAAAAACAAAGTGGGAGAAATTCAAAGTTCGAAAATGTAAAATGATTACTTTTAAAGTTTAGAGGATAAAGTAGACGCCTTTAATGTTTAGCAATCATGGTTGTAACTTGTAAATAACCCAAAAAGTCTTATTAATGGCCTTTTTAATGGCCTATTTTAAATAAATGACCATGCTTTTTCAAAATTGAGCAAATGACCCATTCTTATTAACATAAAATCAAAATTACAAAAATAACCTTCATTATTATTAACCAAATAATATTCGCCAGCAATCTAGATAGCCGACCTAATGAAATGTGACGCTAATAATGTCTAGAGATGTGCAATGAAAGAAGAGGAAAAGAGAAAAAAGAGACAAGTTTTACGGTTTTTTTAGGTTTTGTTATTTATGGGTTATTAGTAATAAACTACTCAATAAATAATGTAACTCCGACAATGTTTGGAGATAGTATGTGCACTGAGAGAAGAGATAGTTAAGGTTTGAGGTTTTTTAAGGTTTATCATTTACAGGTTTATTAGTGATAAACTAAAGTTTATCAACTGATTGATAATTAATGAAGGTTATTTTTGTCATTTTGATTTTATAATTAATAAAAAAAACAAACATTTTCTCAATTTAAATAAAATACCATCATTTATTTTAAAAAAAAAGACTTTTAAAAAGATTATTTATCTTTACATCCTAGAAAATAGGCCTTTAAAAAGGCCTTGTAGCCCCAAATCCCGAAAAAAATTTCCCGCTACAATACACGGATAAATCCATACGCAAATATATTAGTTGATGGAATTACTGCACGGGTGAAAAAAAAAAGCATATGCGCCATCTTTACCAAGATTATAGCCATAACGCCTAAAACAAGGTAAAAATCAATTAATTGGTTTTTCTACGATAAAACGTGCTGAGATCCAGAGGGACGGAATGGAGATTACGACTCGTTACAGGGAAAGTACCTCCTCCACAGTTTCCGTAGCATATTCACATTAAGTAGAAAAGGCAAAACTTGATATGCAAAAAATGCCTACCTTTAAACAACTTACTATAATATCATATTAATATACATGGAGAACCTAATTCTAAACAACTTAATCTAGATCGACTACCAGATTAAAACGGTTTAAAAGCTCTTCATTCTGAGGGCTATCAGATGTATGAGCTGGATCATGCAACTCACCAGCACAGCACTACACTGCAAATAATAGCTGAGTGCAGCTAATTACATGAAATTATCTCTTGAAAGTCATCTATTGACATGCCGGAAACAAACTCAACGACTTGCAGGAGCAGGTTTTAGGACAGCGCGGCTTGGAAGAGAATTGCTCTCACCTCTCATCACCTCCTCCGCCCTGAATTTGCATGCTGGTGTGCGGCTTTGCTATCATTCCGAATCCTATCGGCATACATAGGTAGGCGAATAATCTCGTCTATCTCATTCAACAGGACCTCTTCTGTGATGTTATCCCTTATACTCCGCATAACCTGTTTGTAAGAAATCAGCGCAAGCAGCATCAGTACATGTCCAATAGGTCAAGCTCAACTAAGAGAGAGAGAGAGACACAGAGAAGAATATGGGAAATTAGAAACCTTTCCGTAAGTGTTGAAATCATTTGGAGTATTTTTGTCTGTCCTGACACGCATAGAGATCCACACTTGTTCATCAGGGTCCCAAGAACACTCGATAATTTTTCTTGAGTAAAATGACGGATCTGAACCATCTGAATGAATGGTTTTGGGAGTTGAGCAATTAATAACATGGATTTGCATGATAATAAAATATGTGCAGCATATAAACAAAAAATCACACACAGTGAATCAATAATAATGGCATGGTGCCAAAAATAATTCACTGGCTCAGCAGCATGTCAGCAAACAAATGGATTATTTAGAGGGGGCAGACGAACTGCTACAAAATGGGCAACAATTAGGTAAGCGACAAAAACAGCAAAAGTTCCACTAACACCAACTACCAAGGAGCAACAATTTTATAAACTAACATGCATGCAAATATGATAAATTCCAAAAAACTTAAAAGTGATAGCTAGACTTCCTAAAGCCTCTAAGGTTTACTGTTATAAGCCAGAAAGCAGCAACACACAAAAGAATGCCAACTGCTGAAAAAATAAGAATAAATTCTAACTAGTCATGCAGACGCAAATTCAAATTTTTACATTCTTCAGTCCAGATAACTTTTTCGGCCAAACAGCAGATAGCAACACTAGAGATATAATACGTATGCTTGTTCAAGTTTTTTGCCTGTTCTCTCAGTTTTTCCATTTTTTTATTAACTTATTATACGGGTGGACTTACTTGTCGTCCTTGCATTGTCCATCATCATGTTTTTTAATGAGTTGTCCAATATTTTCTTTTTGCCTTAATCAAGTTTTGCTTCTTATCTAGAAAAAACAAAAACTAGAGACATCATAAGCTAGCAGAACATCAATTTTCACGTCACAGAAACAATACATATATTATTAACCAATTTCTCTCCGAAGCACTAGAATGAGCAGCAAATCTACCATAGGCGATCAGGTTATAAATGACTTGTTATTATGGTCATACGTTTTTCTAGAAGAAAAAAAAAAAAAAAAGATTACTCCAGAATGTTTTGTTATCCTTAAGTCATACTTCCAGTTGCAGCACAAGATGTTTGTCGCTTCTTTAGACCTTTAGCTGAGGTAGGCAAGTACAAGGCATTCAAAGGGAAACAAGGCCAGAAGTCCAATCCAACAGGTAGAAGCATTGAATTTGTCGCACAAATAAGTCTACTGCCAAAAAAAATCCTCTAATGCAAGTAACATTCTTTGCCATAACAAAGGTGAAGCATACTTCGTCATATCTACCATTTTTAAAAAAGTAAAATATTTCCAGCCTAAAATTATTATAAATTTTCCCAATTTTGTTTCATACTTTGTGCTCCTATACTATATATTTTCCCCCTTGGAAAGAATCCTGCCGCAAAATTCATCATACAATATTTTACCCAATGCTTCAATTTCAAGGATGAAAAAAAAGGGGGGGAGGTGGGGAACAGAACTTTGACGCCGTCGACTGCTCTGTCCTACATCTAACAAACAAGACACATGTCTGCCATACTTTTTTATTCAAATTTGTATTGTAAAAATAATACTAAGAATAAATAAGGAAAAGCAGAGTTTGTCCGTTGTGTTAAAAGGTCCTCAACTAAACAAGGGATGAAGAAAATATAAGCAGTGCAAAAAGACTACCGAAAACTAAAGAAACCACTGACCTTTGAAAACAACCCTATTGCCTTCCATCAGTTTCTTCTTTCCTCGTTCATAAAGATAAAGTAGCTGCCGATCATCATCACCAACCTGTCCACAAAGAAACGCATTTATTGAAACAATTAACATCAGATGAATATTGGAGAGAACATAACAAGAAAAGAAAAAAAAAAGGGTGCCCAAAGTAATGGCTAAAATAAAAGTGTAATTGATGGCACCACCTCAAATAGAAAGTCAACAGAGTTCATCGCAGGATATTTCCACTTCAAGAGGCCTTCATGAGTACGGGGAACATATGGATCATCCCAACCCTGAAACATAAACCTTGGCTTAAATATCTAAAACGTGCTGGCCATACTACGCACGCCATATGCTGGCATAACACATTTCTTTTTCTTCTTTTTTTTTTTTTTTTTTGATACAATGCTAAGTTGTTCTTAGCATTTGACCAGATAATCTCCCCTTTAACCCACCCCACCCGTACCAACTGGACCAGCACCAATTGGCTTGCTGGCGTGATACATCTCAGGCATCAAAAATCAGAGAGAGAAAGATTGAATAAAAAAACCTCAATAAGCACACACTAGTAGTAACTGAAAAGCTTTTTTAATGGCATCGGGCTAAGAAAACTATGATTAAACAAAAGAAATCTTGGAACAAAAAACTGTCAGCAAACGCAGACCTAGTATCTAGAAAATTTTTTAAAAAGAATTTGTCAAATCGTTTAAGGTTTTTCTGATCCTCAAGCACCTGAAAAATTAGGCCATCAGCATCATGAGACAGCCTTGGAATGAATTCCTTCAAAAGCTTTGTAACAGTAGAGAGCAACCAGAAGTCCTTCCTTCTCACCTATTAAAACGTTTGTGCTCATCAATCTCAGCATGAAATTCTATAAAAACAGAACTAAAATTTATATTTAAGCAACCATGGATTAGCAACCGTACCCTGAATGGTTCCAAGTCATATCTATAATAAGGATTCCTACTCTGGTAAATATTGTGGCGTTCCTGATTACGGGGTTCAATGACTTCTTTCTCAAGCATCTTCCACCTTTCATTAAAAGGCCTCTGCATCATTCCCTAAAAATGTTAAAGAGATGCAAAAACAATAGACAAAAATCTAAAAGCGAAAGAGAAAACTGCATTTTTTTTTTTTAAAAAAAGACTACTTATAAATTTTTTTCGCCTGAGTTAAAATTTGCCTTGTATAAAGAGAGAATACAAAAGGAGATGAAAGAAAATAACAAAATTGGTATAACAGCAGAGAAATTTAAAAATATAAATCCAACCTCTATGACAGATGTTTGGTTAATCACCATCAGATCATATATGAGATATCTTCTCTCCTGCTTCTGTGAATCTGGCAGGGTATCAATTATCATCTCTCCATCAAGTAATGTGAAATGATGAGTCCTCTCAGCAAAAACCTTTAACAAGATAAAAGAAATTGTCACCACAAGCTTAAAGAAGCTTCACAATTAAAAGTTCAATTATAACTTTCCTAGTTTCTTTCAAAGAAGTGGAAGCATACATCGCTTGTGGGTTTGCAAGGAAATCTCATTTGAACCCTTCTAAAGTTGAAACTTCTATCAATTAAGTAGCATCCATCAAAAGTTATTAGCATCATATATCGTGTCCCATCAGCTTTCCATGTCGCATAATAATAACGTTGTCTCAGCAGCTGTAAATTGTCCCTGCATCCACAAGAGAAAAAAATAATCACCACAAATTATTGATATAATAATATAAAGTGATTATTTACCAAAGCAGCAAATAGAAATCCACTAATCAAATGCAGAACAAATCGCACTATTGATCAGTGTAGGAACAAAAAAAAAACTATGAAATATGCAGTATTATGAGAGTCAAATATATTAAAAAAATCAGGCTTTCGTTCTGCTCAAATTGCAATTATTACAACACAGTGTATTGTGATTATCTCATAAATCAACTCCAAAGACTATCAGACCTAAAGTCAGAAAATATACACCACCATATTCTTGAAAGTATCCCGACACCAGTAAATTATCATTCTGAAAATCGGTTGGAAATAGTCCAACTTCAAAATAGAAAAATGGATGACTGCATTGATATAATTGAGTAGTACTTGGAGCTTTCACATTTTCTCTATTTGTTTTCAAAAAGAGGATATTTTCTGACTACTTCTCAGTGATAACTCAGGCAAGCTATTCTTTTTCTACTATTTACTGTTATAGGAGAGTATTGTTGAAATTTCTTCCTCCACTGTTGCTGATCTTTAGAGGATTTTTCATCCTTATAGATTCTTTACCCTTTTTAGGTTCCAGCAAATGATAGATTTCCTATATACATATGAGATTTATATTGCTTGATTTCATTAAGATTGAAGCTTTCTAATTCGCTTCTTAAATGCCTAATTGAAGATTTATATAAGGAAGCCGCACCTATTAATTTTAGGCTAGAGTTTGGACAATGATATTACAATAAATCAAACCAAGTTTGAAAGTAAAGTACCACTCATAATTATTCTCTCTCTTTTATCCTCTTCCAGTTTTTTCTTTCTTTCTTTTTTTTTTTTTTTCTTTTGTAGATTATCTCCCTTCTTATTCTAGATAGACTGTCTTGCACAGACAACTAGAGATAAAAAAGAGTGAATCTAAATTAACTTGCGTGGATCCCAAAAATTAAACAATGAATTGATAGCAACAACATTCGTTGAAACAATCACAATATAACAGTTACAAAAATTTATTTGACGTTGAACCTGTTTAGAGAGACTGGGTGTGACCCTGGGAACTGGGAGTTTCCTCTTGTCTGAAATTGAAGAATGAGTCACATAGTTACAAATTGCAACTCGAGAACGTCAAAATTCAGGTATATTTCCATTATATTTGAAATACAAAAACACATTTATTTCAGAAACAGCATATCTAAAGGAACAAATGATTGAAACAAATGTAAAATTTAAAGGAGTTTCAAAATAAAAAGATCCATAACTAGAAAAATTTAGAAATGGCATATCATCTATACATCTCTATGGCTTGCTCAGAAATACACAAACAAAAATAAGTTCAAAATTAAACTTGCAAAGTTGTTTGATAAACAAGTGTTAAATATTATGAATTTTTCGAATATATTCAAGTATATAAGTGGGCCTGCAACAATAAAACCTAATAATATCCCGAAGTTCCTACCCCGCCGCCCAACTTAAGGGATTGATAGCAGAAATGCCGCAGTGCATCTTGCTGGTCCCAAGGTATCTCATCTCCCAATACATCATCATTTGTCATCACTACATCTAACTCATGACTCTCCTACAAGAGCATGGAAAGTTGAACAGAATATACACGTCAGATCTAATATAAGAAGCACTGCATGAACAATAACAAAAGGAACAAGTAGAAAACATTAAGCAAACTGGAAATCAAAGTTAGCTTCACGATAAATGAAAAAGGTACAAAAAGATTCTTCTTTTTTCACCAAAAAAAATAGCAGTCCATACACAGAAAATTTCAATTTCAATTTATATAGCACAGAAAGGTTGCATTTGCTTTAAAAGAATAAAAAAAAAGAGTGAGATAAAAATTGGCTAGTTAAGAGAATATTTCTGTTGATGTATAACGGTAAATACAAAACAAAGAATATAACAAATAAATGTTATGCAATGCAGCTAAATTTTGAAGAGATCTAAGTATTTCTCCAACCCACTTGAAGGTAACCAAATTTTGTCTTGCTGCCTGGTGGTGGCAACCAAATAGAAGTGGAAACTAGAAAGTACAGTCAAACCGTGTTCTAAAAAACAATTCTCCAATTATTCTATCAGATATTCTAATGCGACCATAATCAATATTGTTTCCAGAAGAAATATAATTTCCTGCTTAAGTGATTCTCTTTCATCTTAAATCCTATGTCCTCCATATACATTAAATGCCTCTGTTAAGTGTAAGTAATAGTTTAAAAAAAAAAAATTATACTTGCACCGGAGCAGCTGAACTTCCATCATCATCATCATCTGGTGCTGCTTCTCCATTGAGATCAAATTCAGAAGATCTCTTCCATTCTGGCGTTGGTGGGCAAATAAGCTTTTCGGGCTTTCTTTCATGATAAAACGTGTATAATGCATCAATATAATTAGGTTTGTAGATGCCTGGAGGGCGTGCTTCAGCAAAAATAGCAATTGCCTGTTTGATAAGAAAATAAACAAGGACACAATAAACAGGTTGTCTAAGAAGAAAACAAACTAAACACACAATTAAGTACAAAAGTGACCTGAGTGACAGACATCGATAGCTGTGAACGCATCAGGTAATGGATAATCATATATCCTGTCCGATTGTGCCCATGTGTGCAATGAACAAGTATGTACTTTTTTGAGTGTTTCTGACGCAAGAGAAATTGCGAAACCTGGAGAAGAAACAGCAATCAGTAGTTGTATGCATAACCAAAATACCACTATGTTGAAGAAGGTTTCTGAAATTTGCAATTCAAAAACATTAGTAGTTATTATCTTTAACCAATGAAAAATAAAACATTCAAAGAAAGAACAAGAAGGAAAGGGAATGCATAAAGAAACAATCCATGCATAATACAATATAAGATAAAACAGAGACAAGCACGTAGCATCATGGACCATTTATATAACAGCTGCAACCCGCAATCAAATTAACTCTACTTATCAAAACAATAAAAAGATTAAAAAAATTAAAAATAAGAAACAGTGTAATTATCTGTCCTTGATTTCTTGAAAGATGCATGAACGATGTACTCAGACATGAAACCTCAATTGAGGTCCATTACATATAATAAATGCTAAGTAGCATTTGCTACAAGGTAGGTACTAAAGAGTAGTAAAGAAAAGATAAAGATTATAACATAAATAGTGCATGTGTATAGAATGGATAGAGACATGTTGTTGAGAAAACAAACCTCGTAAACAAACTGGTTGACAGATGGATTGTCAGGCACAGAGCCCCGCCCCTTGCATTGGATCTAGATTACAGGCACAAAGGGCGAAACAAGGTTTCATTCAGGAAACACGCATGGAAACAAAACTATATGCATATATGGGATCAAACTACTGACCTTAACATGTTTAATACCCTCTTTCTTTAGATCCATTGTTTGATAGTAACGAGAAGTATTTGTCAAATCAATCACTAAACCAAGCTGAAATTTGAACATGACTAAATAATAAATAATCATTCGAATAGCAGAAATAGAAAAACATCATAATAGTACTTCTAAACGGGAAAAGAACTTTTCTAGCGCCAAGTACTTACTTTTCTTCCTAAAACCCTCTGTTGATGAATTACTTGTTTGAACGAGTATCTTTTACCAGGAATAATACAATCATTATAAGATTCACCAAGTGGAACCTTAGAAGGTATCATGCAAAATATTTCGTTACCAACTGGAGGGCAATCCAACCAACCTGCATTACAAAACCAATATGAAGAACCACTAGACACGCCTAAGAATGACAACAAAGAAGAGAAAAAAAAGAGAATGACATTGTTAATTAGCACAATTACAGGACATCAACCCCATAATTATAAGAATGTGTGGGTAGATATACAATCCACTTTGATGACTGAGAAACATAAATGTCTTAACCTTCCTAAGATCAAATCAAAACTTTCTAACCAGCTAACTACATACTAAGCTTGCATTAAGTTCTAGCTGCAAAATTATAAAATGCATATAAAGTTACTACCAATTCCTTCCGATTTGCCTAATACAACTACACAAGTTTTCAATAGAAAAATGCACTATACTTCCTAAATGATCCACGAATGCTAATCTAGTGTGACGCTAGGCAAAACAAAATAAGATTCAGTACATCATAAATTGCTCAAATACAGTGAAAATACACTATAATGCAACTTCAAAAAAAAAATAAATCAGATAAAATAAAAGGGGGGAGGGGGGGAATTTGGCAGTTGGTACTTAAACTTGTCCTGGTGCGCAAATAAATAAATAAGCAGGCAAACAAAAACTTACCAGGGGGCAGCCTGCTTTTATCATAAGTTTTGAGGGATTTTGATTGAAATTGATCATAATAAGGTGGTTGAGACATTTGCACTGGCCTATCATCTATGCGGTCTCTTTTTAGTCGCATACGTCTTTCTTCACGCTCCTAACCGAAGAAACATACATGCACATATGAAGCATATGAAAAGTGATAAATGAAAAGAAAAAAAAATTGAAATCAGTTCTTAAGGCAGAGCTACAGATAATTCCAATAAATGTTGCCTTTAAATATGTGATTTCATAGAATTAAGAATCAGTATGTGTCTACTAGTGTTCCAGCACTGTCTCTGTTTGACAAGAAAGGGAGATAGAAAAAGATCGAGGTTCCATCACACACTTATATCTTGCAGAAATTGACAAACATGGAAGGGACCCAGAATCTTTTATATTCCAAAATTTTATAGACCATAAGGTTTAAGACACGTCCTTACTATTAAGACTGGTAATAAATTAGCGGTTTTTTCTTTTCTTATTTCCATGATTACAGTATTTGGTCTCAATGGGGTCAAGTCCTTAGTGTACTTTCTTAAAATCCTTCTTAGTACTTGAATATGTAACGTCACTCCAGATTGCTAACATACGAGTTGCGTGAATCACATTGACATTCTTGAACAAAGCAACTCACTAAGACAATATGAGAAAAGGCCAGAGTACCAAACTACTATGGAAACTAGCTAGATTCAGATTGATGCAACAAGTACACAACAACCATAGCGAATAAAATTCATTCAATTATTAATATGAGCTGAAGGCATGCCAAACCAAACAAGAAACGAGAAAAGATATACCCGACGTGCGATGTCAACTGCAGACTCTACACGTTCTTCGGGTTCGGGTGCACCGTACTCTTCTATATGCCTATCAAAAGTCTCTTCATCTTCTTCAGGTACCGGGGAGGCATTTAAGTCCATCGCAACAATCATTCATAATCGATCATCAAACATTCACCAGCAAAGGTTCTCGAACGCCCACAACTCACTTTTCTCCTAATAATACCTACTACGCCATTTTAATTTAAAAAAAAAAAAAAAAAAAAAAAAAAACCTTGAATTAACAACGTTGCATGACCAGCAGACGTAAGCATGAAGGAAAAAAAAAATCAAGTTATGCAACTACGGCTAATCAACCAAGAATCACAAAATAATATTTTATTTCACATTCTAAAGCAACCCATTTTGAGATTTGTAAAATCTAGAAATCCCAACATCAAGATTATAACAGAAACGCTCACATCTCCTCTCAAAAACAAGACATGGTCTTTCCAGCACAAAATCCCAACTTCAAAATAAAATTACAAACAGAAATTACAAAAAGACAAAGTAATACAAAAAGAAAACAAACCATGGAGGAGGAGCTTGGCTTACTGGTTGCTTAAAATGGGCTCAGGATGAGGTTTTGGCTACGTTGCTCGCAACGGAAGAAATATTGGGGGAACGGACTCCGGTACTCGGGAGATCACACTGGGGGAGGGTCGAGGGCTGGGGATGGCGCACAGGGTACGGGGGTCACTGACGAGCTCTAGGGTTGTTTTCTTTTTTCTTTTTTTTTCCTCAAAATATATTTAAACCAATGCTGAGACGTTGTTGCGTTTCTTCTGTATATTTTGGAATTTTTTATCTTCAATTTAGGCTTTCACATTTTTTTAATTTTCTTTTATAGTGTTTCGAAATTGATTTGAAGTGTTTTTGTTAAGGTTAACTTACGAAAGTACTCCCCCTTAAGCGGCATTTTTTCAAGAATGTCTTCTAAAAGGTTTTTTTTTAGAACAATCTCTTTAATTAAAAAGGTGATTTATCAAAAGTCTAAATTACTCTTCCTTTTTTAATTAAAAGATGTGATTTATTAAAAGTTCAGACGGTATTATCACTCCTTCATGTGGTAAATTACTTTAGTCGCTGGTGTTGATGTCGAAGCATAACCTATTAGGGAAGCACCAACCAGAGTTGGGTTTCGGAACATAACCTGATAGGTTACAAAGCTAGAACATACCAGGTTCTAACATATTATTTTAAAATAAAAAAGCATCAACCACCTTCGATCATCGACGCGAGGTGCCGAAGTGTAAGCTGTTAAGTTCCATAGCTAGAAACTACCAGATTCTAATATATTTTTTTTGAAACAAAGAAATGTCAATCATCTCCGATTATCGATGTGGGGTGCCGGAGTATACCTTAGTAGGTTTCAAAGTTGAAACCTACCAAATTTTAACATATTTTCTTTGAAACAAAGAAATGTCAACCGCTTCATGTCGCTAATGCAGGAGGTTAGAGTATAACCTAATAAGTTTTGAAATAGGAACCTACTAGGTTCTGTTATGGAACCTACTAGGTGCTAACAGGTTCCATCGTGGAACCCGCAAATTTTGTCCTAGAACTCATCAAATTCCATACCATCAAATTCCAACGTGGAATCTACCAAATTATTTCCATATTTGTCATAAAAATCAAATTACTAAAGGAAACATCACCAAAAAAAAACAAAACAATTACAACAAAAGACACAAAAATTACATATTGGTATCCACGACATCAAAAAAATACACAAAAGTTTTAGAAAGAAGATTACAACAAGAACACCACAAAACCATATTATAAAAATTCTATACAAACTCTCTACAACTCTGGCATTTTTTTCAAAATGTGAGACGTACCTGAGAATAACCTAAACAACATAAATAAAAGAAATGATCTCTTAGAGGCCTCACTTGATTAAAATTTAAGGAAAAGAAAAAGAGAACAAAACTTTATTTTATTTTCCCACATATTAAAGTGCATCATTTGAGTTTATCAATTACTGATGTAGGGCACTCATCATTTGGAATTAAAATTATTTTCCATTTTCAACCAACTTCTTTTTCTTTTTTTCCCCACAAACATACTTCAACCAAGTTCTATGATTTAAAAGTTCTTTGATAAATTTGGGAAATGTGGGCAGAATCTATGGAAGCAAAATAAGACTAGTCCAAGATCTCTTGTTTTCCTATTCTCTCTCTATGTCTACAAAACCATTGGCAGTTTTTTCATCTCATAATGATAAGGCCAAATAGGTTTGTTGTTCCTTTCAACCAACACAACACAACAACACTTTTGTCTTTGAGGGATCAACTAATACGTTGGCTCTTAATAGATCATTTCATGCAAATTTCTTCCACATATTTGAATTCCAAAAGAGGGGAAAAATATATGTACACAAAACTCAAAAAACCATTCTAATGTAATTGTTGTTAACCAATTCACGCAAAATCACATGCACTAAAATGTTTTGCTATCAAATTTTTGATACGAACCACGCCAAGAACTGACGCGACCCTAACCAAAATTGGTCTCCAAGATCGAAATTCCAAATCGGCTTTGTAAGAAACTACGACCCGATGCCCAACAAGAAGCACGAACCTTGGTATGTGAGGATGCCACAATCAGCTATGGATGGACTGATTGATAAGTCTTTGAACGCCACGGAATCTTTCGATAAGTTCGAAGAGTTTGTTTAGGAACCAAAGAGATTTAAACCTCAAATTGTGTGTAAAAAACTTATTACCATTGAATGAAATTCGTTACAATATATAGTGGTTTCCCCTTTGCGAATTTTGAGCTCCTAATTGCCCATGGAATTTCGGGCAAATCAATTTCCAGCCAAAAAGATGCTCAATCTAAAGCAAATAAAGTAAGTTTCCTAAATGGCTTAAAAGCCTTACAATAATATAAAAGTAAACGCATGTTAAAAGAAAAGGAAACTAGACAATAATTAGGCAATTAGCTAATTCTTCTTGCCACTTGTCGCCTCAAATTAGAAAAGTAACTGAAATGAATAGCGAGATTATTTGCAGCCATAGGATTATTCGGTCCTTTCTAGAACTTGAATCACGCATTTGTTGGTCTGGATGTCACATGCAATTCCCTCAATGGGCCTCCATGCGATAGCTTTAGCCCAAGATGCTTGAATCAGCCCAATAAGCATTTCTTTGAATTTCTTCACACGAGCTCTCATAACCAGACCAATGGGAACTTGAATTGGATCTAAATATGTCTCATCCCTTGTACTCTTGCTTGTGCTACCGATGCCCTCATCATTCCCCTCCTCTTGAGAAGGATTTGTCCTCAAATCGTCGCCTACATCAAAAGGACTTAGATCAGAAACATTAAAGGTGGCGCTTACACCATACTCACCTGGCAAATCTAGCTTGTACGCATTATCATTGATCCTTTCAAGAATTTGAAAAGGACCGTCCCCTCTAGGCAACAGCTTGGACTTCTTTTGTTTTGAAAACCGTTCCTTGCATAAGTGCAACCATACCCAATCACCGGGCTCGAAGACGAGCTTGAGACGCCCTTTGTTGGCTTGTTGAGCATATTGCTTAGTCCTTCGCTCGATGTTGAGTCTTGCCTTCTCATGTATCTGCTTAACAAGGTCAGCTTTTCTTTTTCCATCAAATTCACACGCTTAGACAAAGGTAATGGCATTAAATCCAAAGGCGTTAAAGGATTAAAACCATAAACAATTTCAAACGGTGAAAATTGAGTAGCAGAATGAACAGATCGATTATAAGCAAACTCAACATGTGGTAAACACTCCTCCCGAGTTTTGATGTTCTTTTTAATGACAGCCCGCAACAAAGTTGACAAGGTTCTATTCACAACTTCTGTTTGACCATCGGCTTGAGGGTGACAAGTAGTCGAAAACAATAGCTTAGTCCCTAACTTAGCCCACAAAGTCTTCCAAAAGTAGCTTAAGAACTTTGCATCCCTATCAGAAACAATTGTCCTAGGCATACCATGAAGTCTCACAATTTCCCTAAAGAACAAATCAGCAACATTGGAAGCATCATCTGTCTTGTGGCATGGAATAAAATGTACCATCTTGGAAAACCTATCCACAACCACAAATATTGAGTCTCTTCTCCGTTTCGACCTAGGCAATCCTAACACAAAATCCATCGAAATATCAGTCCAAGGTTCACTAGGTATTGGTAAAGGGTTGTACAAACCATGGGGCTGCACTCTTGATTTAGCCTGCCTACAAGTTACACATCTACCACAAAGCCTCTCAACATCTCGTTTCATATGTGGCCAATAAAAGTGTTCCTGCAACACCGCTAAAGTTTTCATCACTCTAAAATGTCCCATCAATCCTCCCCCATGGGATTCTCTCACTAGCAAATCTCTTAATGAACAATTAGGCACACACAATTTATTTTCCTGAAACAAGTATCCCTCATGCCTAAAGTACTTACCACTAGCAAATTTCTCACAAGCTTGATACTCAGTGCTAAAGTCACGGTCATCAGCATATAACTCTTTAATATGTTCAAAACCCAATAGTTTAGCATTAAGAGTTGAGATTAAGACATACTTGCAGAAAGAGCATCGACAACGACGTTTTCTTTACCTTGCTTGTAGCGAATGACATACGAAAACGTCTCTATAAACTCTACCCAACGAGCATGCCTCTTATTTAGCTTGTGTTGGCCCTTCAAGTGTTTTAGGGACTCATGATCGGTGTGAATCACGAACTCCTTAGGCCATAGGCAGTGTTGCCACGTCTCTAGTGCTCGTACCAACGCGTACAACTCCTTATCATAAGTTGGGTAATTAAGAGTTGCCCCGTTCAGTTTCTCGCTGAAATATGCTATTGTTCTCCCTTCCTGCATTAAAACAGCATCAATTCCAATACCTGAAGCATCACATTCAATCTCAAAAGTTTTGAAAAAATTAGGTAAAGATAACAATGGAGCATTAGTCAACTTCTCCTTGATTAACTGAAATGTCCTTTCTTGCTCTTCTCCCCATCTAAACCCAACGTTCTTCTTGATCACTTCAGTCAATGGTGCAGCTATTGTACTGAAATCTTTCACAAACCACCGGTAGAAACTAGCAAGTCTATGAAAACTTTGTACGTTTTCCACACTTGTTGGACTCGGCCACTCCTAGATGGCTTGCACCTTTTCTTCATCAACCTGTATACCTTGAGCACTAACAACAAAACCAAGAAACAAAAGCTTATCTGTGCAAAAGGTACACTTCTTGAGATTAGCATACAATTTCTCCTTTCTAAGCACATCCAAAACAGATTTTAAATGCGCTACAAGTTGGTCCACGGCTTGCTATAAATGAGTATATCATCAAAATACACAACAACAAACTTGCCAATAAATGCACGTAATACATGATTCATTAAACGCATAAATGTGCTTGGAGCATTAGTTAAACCAAATGGCATTACTAACCATTCATACAGACCATATTTTGTCTTAAAGGCAGTTTTCCATTCATCACCCTCTTTCATGCGTAATTGATGGTATCCACTTTTCAAATCAATTTTGGAGAACACAGAAGCACCATGTAATTCATCAAACATATCATCTAAATGAGGAATAGGATAGCGATACTTTACCGTGATATTGTTAATGGCTCTGCAGTCTACGCACATCCTCCATGTCCCATCCTTCTTAGGCACAAGTAAGACTGGAACGGAACACGGGCTCATACTTTCTCTCACGTACCCTTTTGTCATCAACTCACTGACCTACCTTTGAAGATCCTTTGTCTCCTCAGGGTTGCTTCTATAAGCCAGTCGGTTTGGAATGGAAGCGCTAGGTACAAAATCAATTTGATGTTCTATTCCCCGAATTGGTAGCAAACCAGCAGGCACCTCATCTGAAAATACATCGTCAAATTCCTGCAATAGAGAAACAACAGAACTAGGCAATGCAGGGTCAATTTCGTTAGTGTTTAAAAATGCCTCTTTGTACAAAAGCACAATCATTGGCTGATTTGAAAACAAAGCCCTTTTAATCTCACCGCCTCTTGCATAGAAGTTTGTTTTTCTCTCTACTTTTCTCTCATTGGCTGATTGTGAATTTTTTTCAGCCCTCTCAATTTTCTCTCCTTTGCTCTCTTTGCTCCCCTTTTTCTCAGCCATCTCTTCTTTTTTTTTTCTTCACTGGCTGAACACTCTCTCTGCACTCCCACTTTTGATTTTTCTCCACTCATCATTTTTCTTTTATCATTTTCTCTCTGTAAGCTCACTTGGTCTTCATGGACCTGTTTTGGTGTTAACGAAACAAGAGTGATCATTTTTTTATGGTGAACAAATGAGTACTTGTTGGTGAAGCCATCATGTTTAACTCGTCGATCAAATTGCCATGGTCTGCCTAATAATAAGTACCCAGCTTGCATCGGAACCACATTACACAAAACTTCATCTTCATATCTTCCAATGCGAAAAGAAACTAACACTTGCTTATGCACCTTTACCTCACCACTATCATTTAGCCATTGCAATTTATAAGGTCGAGGATGCTTACTTGTTGGCAGCCCTAACTTCTCTACCAAGGTTGTGCTAGCAACGTTAGTACAACTCCCACCATCAATAATCACACTACATACCTTGTTTTGGACATGGCACCTAGTATGGAAGATGTTTTCCCGTTGCACCTCTTCTTCTTCTTCTTTGGCCTGCACACTCAGAGCTCTCCTTGTAACCAACAATTCTCCTTGGGCAACGTACTCCTCATCGTCGGCATCCTCTAATGAAGGCATAGAATCGTTGTCCGAATCCTTGTCAGTTTCAACCTCTCCATTGTCCTGTATCACCATAGCTCATTTGTTCGAACATTGGCTTACTATGTGACCCCTGCCTTGACATT
>CAMOHE010052799.1:0-52745 GCA_946598075.1 Artocarpus hirsutus | reverse complement strand
TGACTGCATTCCTTGTCTTGATGAAGAAGTTAAGTTTCTTACGACGCATCGCGTCATAAACGTTTCCAACTGGTGTCCCATTGTAATGGCATCATCTGTTTCAGTTATTTTGAGGAAGTTCTTCTATTGAATCCAGCACTCCAAGAATTAAAGATTGTTTGTAACTCAAGCTTTGGTGATGGCTATTCATTAAAAGAAGCAGGATTCGGCTATGATTCCAGAATGAATGAGCGTAAAGTTGTTACCATCAACTCCAAATATGACAAAAAGTTAGAGGTCAGGACCTATAAAGCTAAGGTCTATAGCTTGAGTACTAATTCTTGGAGAGAGGCCAACTTGGATGCAGAAATAATTGACTTACTAGGGAGTGCTTTTGAACCCCAATCGGTATCCTGTAATGGATTTTGCTATTGTTATTATTGAAGCAAGGTGTGTGCGATTGTTTCTTTTGATGTTAGCGAGGAGACATTTTGCCTAACAAAATTCAGAGAGTGGGATCAACTCAAAGAGCAGTCTGCAATTTCGATTTGGAACAAAACCATCGCTTTGTTTTTCTATCTAAAATCAGATCCTGTATTCATTGATATGTGGGTGATGGATACGCTTTGTGTTGAAGGTTCATGCTCTCGGAATAAACATCTAACCATTGGACCCCTGGAGTGTTCAGCCAGTAGCATTTTGGGGTGATGAAGAGCTCTTCTTCAAAACAAAGATGGGGAACTTGTTTCCTACGAATGCATAAACTCGACGAGCATTTAATCAGTATGGAATATTTTTGAGATCGTCTTGTTATTTATGCGAAGAAATTGGTTTCGGTAATTAAAAAGAGGGAAGGAGTTCAACCGTGCAACGACTAATCCATCCTAAGTTCTGGTTCATCTTGCTCGGAAACTTCATCATCAAAACAAGCACACATCAGTACAAACACTATGAAGTGCCAATCATAAATGCCATTCCAACAGTCTTGTGTTGTGTGGCGTTCCCTTTCCATACTTGGTTTCAAGCTTTTTCTCTTTATGGCAACTTCGTTCGAGTTCAATTCTAAGCATGAGAAGTTCCTTTGTGTACGAAAGACTCTATGAAGATCCTATCCTACAATAGAAAGACAGCAAGGAAATCTCTTGTAGTAATAAGAACCACGTACTATTTATTTGGTGCTCAATTGTAAGTCCTTGTGATAAAAACATATACTCTTATTTGGTGGTCTAAGTCTACACAAGTGAGATGGAATTTCATGCTGAAGGTTATCTGTCACATACACATACATTTTAAATTACGTTGTAGAATTTCAGGTATTAAACAGGATTTTCTCTGCTTTGCTAGTACTCACTCCAAAAAATTGTGTGAAACTATGGAAGTAGGGTCAGCTACTCTTTTACAAGAAGTAGATTCTAGTTTTCTTTGGCTCCATATTGTAAATTTCCTTTTTATTCTTAAATTCTTTGCAAAACATATGTTATACTCTTGGAAATCCTTTTGGTGGAGAAGCAGGGTCCGCTCAAGAATATTGGTGGTCTTAAGCAAAATTTCATTACAGTCCACTTAGTATTTAATGATAGATGAATAAATATGTTTTTTAAATTTAAAATATGTGAAATTTTTGGTGCAAGTGCAAATGATAGAACATTGCCATTTTAATATATTATTGTTTTTAATATAATGTTCAAGCTTTTTTTTTAGATCATTAAATGTAAAGTTTTATCAAATTGTGCTAGTAGGACTTTGTTTTTCAATATTTTCTCCAGATTAAGTTATGCTCTAGAAGTAAAACAAGAAAAAAGCAATTAATAGATTTAAGGTTTTATAAACATTTGTTGAGAAGAACAATAAAATTTACATTAATCTCGAACTAAAAATTTTTTGGAAAACAAAACCAAGAATTTGTGTCATGAATTTTTCAATTTATCAAGTATGTAAGTAATATTTAATTGAAAATTTTGTGTTTTGTTGTATTTAATTGTATACTTACACATACATATATTATCACATGTTTCTTCTAAAGCATACAAGTTCCTCTAAAGTTGTATAAGTACATAGAGACGTACAAAAACCGTGAAAGTACAAAATAATCTTACATGAAAATCCAAATTTTCAACTTCAAATTTTTCATAAATATTTATGTTCCTTTCTTTTTTTTAATTTCGCCGAAAGAATCCTTTATCTTGGTTTTAATACATATAAAATGGAACTCATGATGGGTATAAGATAGACATTTGAAATTTGAAACACATATTGAAGGCCTTTGTACATCATTTATTAGTGAATTATTACACATATAATGGGGTGAAAAACTAAATTTAGGGGCCTTATATCTCAAGGAGTATTAAGTAAATGCCTAAGCTACCTAGGCCTTGAGCTAGTACTGTAGAAAACAATTTTGTAGTATTGATGAAACACATTGTTTTAGCCATTGGGTTAACTTTTTAACGAATTGATCTGCGAATGAAAGCAATTCTTTGTTGCATGTTGTAAATTTTTAACATGGACAGTAGCAAAAAAAATTAAGAATTTAATTCAATGGCTAAAAAAAACATATTCCTATAAACGAAACTTTTTTGATGTGTGGTTCACCATTGAACTAGAAAAGTTTGGATTGGAGTTAAATTGGAGTTGAGTTGAAATGAACATAAATATTTGTTTGGATTGGTTGAAAAAAAAAAAAGAGTGAGTTTGAATTGGAATAACTTAAATAAGTGTTTGGATAATTTGCAAACTAAATAGGGAAATTGAAGAAACGAGGATTAGCTTGAAAAAAACCGAGCCAAACAAATGTTTAGACTGGTCTTCATTTTTCACTTGCAAAACACCAGTTTGGGTCTAAACTGAATTGGGATTCGGTTTATCTTTTGCCCTTGTCCCATTTTGTGTCTGCTTAACAATATCATTTCCTATCAATCAAAATATTTTTATTGCCATAAATCCTCACATAAGATTTTGTGACATGAACAATGGAACACAAGAGTCCTAAACCGTTGGATTCTATTCTTCCACTAGGGTGTTCATAGAGGCTTTGGGCGGTTTTTTTCTCCAAACTACTAACTAAACCAAAATTAAATTTTATTTTTGGGTGGTCTTGGGAGTTTGATATTTTTTTATCAAACCAAAACAAATCACTCATAAGCAGTTTGGGCGGTTTGGTTTGTGCGGTTTGTACTTAAGATTAATGAGCCATTTGGAAGAGTGGTTCCAATTATCAGTTACAATAGTGAACAAAGTAAAGTTCTCATATGCTACAGTAAAAAGCTACAATGTAAAGCTTTCACATACTACAGTTCTCAAACCAAACTGTTAGTTCCAACCATTCTTCCAAGTGGCTTATCAATTTTTTTAATATTTAGCAAAAGTTATAAAATGTCTAAAAGTTTGCCCTTCTAAGTTTTAATATAAACTAAGAATCAAACTAAAGAGTCACAGTAATACAAATCAAAGTTCATCAGTAACTAAACTAAAATGTCAAAAATACAACTAAATAACATAAAACAACACAAATAAATTTTAAACTTGAATTAAAACTGTCCACTGGGGTCGATAAACCTCTTCTCTTACTAGGTAAGTTAGGTCGGCGATGGAAAAAGACGAGATGATATGATGGCAATAGCGAGTAGACCGGTGGCGATGCAAAGAGAATATGTTGGTCGTTGGATGTGGGAGGCTAGGGTTTCATTCTATGAGTTAGTCTTGGTTCTATATGTTGGTTCTTTAATTTAATTTTGTTTTTCTAAATATTAACGATGAGTAATTGGAAGAAGTATAATTACAGATTGTGGAAAGATACATCTTATATGGGTAGAACTTTTTATAATAACCAAAGAAAAAATAAAAAATAATAAAAATTCTTATATAAAAATATTTTAAAGATAAAACAATATAATATGGTTGTTTCATAGGTGGTCTAGCAGGCAGTTTATAAGTTCAAATCACTAACCAAACCACTTAAAATATATGTGCAAAAAACCACCTAAATTGTCCAAAATTAAAATAAAAATCACCGGCTTGGTTCTGTTTGGTTTGGATCGAATAGTTTGGGTGAATTACTAGATTTTTTTAACACCCCTATCTTCCACTTTTAGGAGCTAGGACAAAAAGTTTGAATATAGATTCAAATTATCTATCCAAATTTGGTGTTCTAAATGGTGTCCAACCAATCACATTATGACACATCATCTAATAAGAAACATGTAAAAATCAATTAAACACTATTTTAAACTTTTTCAAAAGATGTGTCATAATATGATTGGTTGGACACCATTTAAAACACCAAAAGTTAAACAGATGGTTTGAGTTCGTTTGAACATAATAATATATTAAAATGATAAAACTTTTTGAATTATGATTTAAATTGGCGAAAAAATTGGTGTCTCAAGGACATCATTTGTTCCAACGCCTTATGTAGGAAGGAACATTTTTTTTTCTATTTTTTTAATTGAATCCAGCACTTCCGGTTTTCAAGATTGTTACTAATCACCAATCTTTAATTGGGTGATGAGGGTTTTTATAAGGCATGTCAATATATAATTTTTTTTAATGTGTGTTATCACTTCTTGCTTTAACAGAAAAGGTAAAGTCCTTGGAGGGATTCCATTTTTGGCCGGATTGTTTGGGTTTAATTGTATTTAAGCACGCAAGCTATTGTCGTATCACCATTCAACTTTCTTGTATAAAAAAAAGACCTCCAAGTAGTATAAGTTTAACATTTGTGCAAAATGACAATTGGACTAAAAAGTATGCCAAGAAACCTCCTCAAAAAGGTTTTAAAGTGATTTTTTTTTAAGTGATTTTTTTTAAGTGATTTTTTTTTAAGTGTAATCAAAACATAAGCTAAAAAGGTTCTACACCACCAAAGCATAAACGTACACTTTAACAAGTATATATTAAAAAAAAAAAAAATCAAGGGATACAATTAGCTGACTTGGTTTACTAGGTAAGTAGTACTTGCCCTTTTCTTTTTTAGTTATAGAAAACAATAACCTCTAAAAATTCGTATTATACATATACTTAAACATATATATTTAAATGAAATACTTCATATATGTATGTGGAAACGGGATTTTGACCCATCTCTCCCTCCATTTTTAATTTTTACCGGAACGAATCTTTGTAGGACCCCATCCTTGTGGAGAATATAATCCATAAAAATCTAAACAATCAAAATCTTTTTGGTGTTGAGTTTTATATGATAAAAGTAACTTAAAATTTTAAAAGTCCGAGACTAATAATCTAGACTATATTTAGAAGACTGTATTGTGTTATTGTGTTTGGTATAAGTGTTATATTGTATCGTATTGTTATAATACGATATAGTATTTGTGCATAACATATTATATAAAGGTGAAAATGTAATTTTTTAAAATTTAAGAGGTCAATACATAATCGTCCAAAAAATTTAAGGAGTTTGGTTTCAGTATTTAGATGGGAGGGGAAAGGTTTAACTGCGGAGACGATTCATCCAAGATCTGGCTCATCATCTTCTTAAAACGGTACCGGCGTTACTACAGATGGAGTGCAGATTGTCTAAATTTTCTTTCTTCGGTTTCATTTCATTGTCATGCTTGTACGCTTATAGTGTCAATGTTTTTCTTCTTCATTGGATGTTTGTCAAGTTCAACTAAGAATTTAGAAGTTCCTTTTTGCATACAATCAACATCAATGCAGCTTTGTTATCAAAACTCCATAAGTGCATACTGTTAAAATCGTGTAATTCGTTTTCCCATGTAATTCTACGTATTTCACTTGTGATTCACAATCATGAATTATTGGCAACTATGTTTTTTGTCTTGTGATGAATTTCAACAAGATTCAATGTCATTTTTCAGTAATTACTCAAAATTGCACCTAGCATGATAGCCTAAAACAAACAATATATGCTAATATAGACAACAATAATCATTTGTAAATCACAAGGAACCTTGAAGATCTCCTTCACAAGAACAAGAAAAAAGCAACCGTGAACAAAAGCTGTGGCTTAATTATGGATTCCGTACTTGCTAAAGCTGAAGCATGCAGATTTCATTCAAAATAAATATGGGAAAAATGGTTTACCCTCAGTCCTCCTTTACTCCATAACGTTTAATAGTCACATTTTAGTCCCTTATTTATTTATTTGTTTCAGTTTCAGTCTCTCTGTTAATCAAACATTAAATATTTAATAAAAAACTTTTAAATTGTCTCACTTCAGCCTCAATCTATTACTTTGTTTCACTTTTAGTTTCTTTATTATAATTAAGAGTTTTTTTAAGGAATAATTAAGAGTTATTAAGCATTAAAATTTGAAAAAGCTAAAGTGAAAAAAAATTAAATATAATGATCTTGATGCATGTCAAAAAACAATTAGCGAATTTTAATTTAGAAAAAGATAAATTGAATTTTTAACACCAGTATATAAGTATTGGATAATCATACATTTTAAATAACAAGCTAATGCATTGTGATTTATACATGCGTACATATATGTATATACTATGCTTGATAATCATAATTTTGAACATTGTAGTTACTATCTGTACATATGCATATATAATAAACTAACATTAAATATTCTACTTTACTTTTTTATTTAACAAAAGTAAAGCTCATCTAAATGACAATATAATAAATTGTTTTTAGTTTAGCTACATGAATCAAAATCGTTGTATTTAGTTCCCCACTTTATTTTTTTATTATTTTGATCTCTAATAATATCTTGCTAATGAAAGAATCAAAAGTGAAACAAAATACTTGATTAGAGACTAAAAGTGAAATAAAGTAATAAATTAGGGACTAAAGTGGGACATTTTAAGAATATTCTGTTAAATATTTAACACTTAAATGATGGAATGACTCAAACTGAAACAAAGTAAAGGATTAAGGATTAAACTGAGACTTTTTAAAGGTTACAGGACTAAAATAGAATTGAAGCTATCTAAATATTATTACAAATTTGCATTTTTTTAAAGCAAACATCTAAACTGAATAGTTTTTTATTTGTTGGGGTGATAAATGAACTTGGTAGTTTTTTCTTAAGTAATAAAATTGGTAGATTTAGTGCAACTTATTATTAATGTGGTGTTTGGATTACATGTTTGAAATGCCTGTTGGGACTAAAAATATTAAAGTAATTCAAATTATATGAGAGAAAACATGAAAGATGGGCCAGATCAGATTTTTCTTTCTTTCTTTCTCACTCTTTCTTTCTTTCTTTTTTTTTACTTTCTCTTGGAACTGGCTGTTCCAGCTTGTGGATTCACATGGCTATCTCCTCAGCAATCATGCACGGAGAAAAGAACCCTTTAAAAAAAGCGAGGGGAAAAAAGGACCTATGGTCCAGAATCTGTTTTTGGAGTGTAAATCAACAAGATAAAGTCAATTAATTAAAAGTAAACAAGTAAAAATCAAATGCTCGTTTTATTTTATCATTATTGCTTTCCACTTTCCTTTCCATGTACCCTGCACAAATCATGGTTACTTAGGGAGCGTTTGTTTTTGGCTGGAGCCCTAACATTTACTCATCACTGTCATTGGTTTGTCGATTTAGGAGACAAGAGAGTTGACTATGCTTGTTATATGCACAAAGCTGCACTAAATTGTTAGAAAAGTCTTTTTATTTGTATGCCTCAATTTAATATAATATGTAGTATACTTTTTATATTAACATCCATTGTTGTTAACCTTAAAATTAAAAAGGATTGCTCATTCAGTTAATCTGATCATAAGATACTTCTTCCAAATTAAAACAAAAAATAAAAAAAATAGAAAACGACACATGCATTGGGTAAGCCCCTATATATATATATATATACAGAAAATCAAGCAATAATAAAGAAAAAAAATCTAAATTTTGGTAGGACCTTTAAAGAACTTCTAGATTCGAAGAGAACAGGTATCATTTACAAAGTTCCACTCTTCGAAGAAGGAAGCAATAGGGTTCTTAATTGTTGTCCTAATATTACCAAACATGGCAAGTTCACTAATCATCTTCTTTGGGTTGTTAGGTAACAACCTGTATTCTTTTCTTTAAATATAAATCTTCTGGGATATTTTTCTTTTTATTTTTTTGTATTGATTCTAAAGATTTGAAGCCTGCAAATGCAGGTAATATCTTGTCAGGGCTAGTCTACGTATCTCCTGCGTAAGTAGTACTTAATAAAGCTTAAGTTCGGTGTTTTTTTCATCTCCAATTCTTTTAGTTTTTGCTTTGAAATGAAAACTAATTTTGAAAGAACTTTCTGAACCATAATTCCCTCAGAAATGTGTTTTGGCAAATCTGTAAGCGTAGATCGACGGAGGAATTCGAGAGCATCCCTTATGTTAGCAAATTACTGAACGCTTACTTCTGGATTTACTATGGACTTATTGAGCCTGACAGCCTTCTAGTGGCCACTGTTAATATGCTTGGTGCTGTTGTGGAGATCATTTTTCTGACCATATTCTTACTTTTTGCACCTCGAAGAATGAAGGTCAATCTTTCTTTTTGCACTTAATCTTCTTTCTCAAATTTCTTTTTTTTTCTTGCTGACCATCATCAAATTATAGCTTCAATAATAGACCTTTGTTATGAAAATCAGATTAGGACTGCCATTCTTGTTGTAGTCCTAGACGTGGTTTTCCCTGCAGCAGCAATTCTGTGCACTCATTTTCTTCTACATGGAAATACACGAATCGATGTCGCCGGGTTATGGTGTGCAGCCTTCAGTATGGTTGCATATGCTTCACCTCTTTCAGCCATGGTATAAAAAGAACACATCCATGCAAATGCATTAATATATACCTATATATATATATATATGCGCGTGCACACTTGTGTAAAACTCCTTAATTAGTGGTTTTCTCTGCAACATTTGGTGTACAGAAAACAGTGATTCTAACAAAGAGTGTGGAAATACATGCCTTTCCTTCTCTCATTTATATTTTTCCTAAATGGAGGAGTTTGGACTGCCTATGCCTTGCTGGCTAAGGACTTGTTTGTTGGAGTAAGTTTTCCTATATTTTTTTAAATTTTTTGTTGCGATTATACCATAGAGTTAATTACCTGTTTAATGAAAATGGTCTTATAATTATTATTCTTCTTCGTCCTCTTCTTCATGTAGATACCAAATGGGACTGGATTTTTCCTTGGAGCTCTTCAACTCATCCTCTATGCAATATACTGGAAGCCAAAGTCATCCAGGCAAATAGTGGATGATTTAGAGCATCAAGACAATTGTGAACCACTTGTCAAGTCTTCAGGCCAATTACGCTCAAATACACTTACTAGTACGACTCTGGTTTCCTAAAAAAATCATGTGTTATTTGATTTTGTTCATTTGTTATCCATTTGGATAAATTTTAAATGCAAAAAATTAATCAGGTGAAAAAATAAACTTCCCCAAATTAGAAATTATTGTAGTTTTCTTTTTTTTTTTTTTTGCTTTTCCTTTTCTTATTGCTTTTTTTAATGTCGGCTTTCATTTGCCATAGTAAAGTGCAATAATTAGATACTTTACACTATTTGTTCGCTCATTTAATTTTCCATCCCAACTAAACAAGAAAGCTCATTTTAGTAGGGTTTTTTTTTTTTATTTTTTTATTTTTTTTATTTTTTATGTCGACTTGCACTTGCCATGCTAAAGCGCAATAATTAGATACTTTTCGCTAGTTGATCGTTCGTTTAATTTTCCATCCCAACTAAACAAGAAAGCTCATCTCTATTATTGCTAGAATTGCTCAAATAGAAACGTCTAAAGAAAAAGAGTTATTAAGCACACAAACTCTATTCTTTAACTTTTTTGTACCAAAATTACTTTTTTAGCGAATGTAATTTTTATTATTAACTGATGTGATAATTTTTAAGACTATTTTTATGAATGCCACTTTTTGATTAATTTTTATGTGCATTACAAAATGTAAAAATTATTTTGCTTCAAACATGATGGTATATGTTTTCTGTCCCACTAGGATATATTTCATGTCATATAAGGATATTTTTGGTATCCTATTGGGATATCTTATGTCTTATTGGGATATTTTGGTGTTCTACTGAGATATTTGTTGGGTCCTTACAGGATATTTTTCTTATCCTATGAAGATATTTTTTTGTCTATTTTTCCATTGTCCTATGAGGATATATATTATATATCCTATTAGGATATTAACAACTCTTTTATTTTAACTAATAGCATATTTGACATTAATTGGTTTTAACTATTTTTTAGTTAAAAACAGTATAAATCTTTCGTAACAAATTAGAGCTATACTATTTATAGCCCTAACAAATAGTTCTAACTAGTACGTGGAAGGCCCTATAAAACTTTTTAACAAATACATAAAGAAAAAAAAAAAAAAAGAAAGAAAAAAGAAGAATCACTTTCATATGACGGCAGCGGCGGCGAAGGCAATGGTGGCAGAGATTATGAGAGGTGGCAGAGGAGACCAAAACAATGGCTACGACTCCTTGCAGCTTGCCTAACCAAATCTGGCCATGCGAAACTCAGGCGACGTCGGATCTCCACTAGCGAGAAGCATGGAAGACCATATCTTCTCAGGCGATGTCAATCTCCACTTGATTTGGCCACTGATATCTATTGGTGCAACGATCTCCACAAAAGACTAGATCTCGAGAGTCACACAAAACCTAGGCAACGCGATGACGGCGAGGAGATCTGTCTGGTGGGGAGATCTCATCAAGCTCCGTCTGGTGGCACAATGATGTGGAAGACCAAACTCGGATGTTGTATAGAGAACATTCTCCAATCATCGTAGCTTCTGCAGATTGGAGCCAAAGAAGATGACTGGAGCCATAAAACACGACCAGAGCAAAGGGCGGTGGCAGAGGGCGAAGGGGAGGTTTTTTAGAAAGCAGAGAGAGATTTGAGGAAAATATATTTGTCTGGTAACTGTGGCATAGTGTTTTTTTTTTTTTCAAATACCTGACAACTTATTAACTTTGAAGTTGATATTCCTAGTATTATTTAAAAACAAAAAAAAAAAAAAAAGGAAAAAAACAAACAAATCCTCGTGAGGTCAAATCCCAATTTGAAGGAGCCTCGTGAATGAGGTTTGGTAAGTGAGAAATTGGATGAAAATTATTTTGCTGGCCTGACACATATAAAGTAGGACCAACAAAACAATATATCCGAATCTAGAAGACGCACTATATTTTAAATTGAAGCATAGTTTTGTAAACAGTGAGGTTTTAATCCCATCAAGATGAAAAAGGATTTTTCTTTTTGTAAATTTGCGGATGTTGTCATCTGGGGGCAATCTAGCCTGGTGAAGAGCACGATAGAGAAGATAAACTGTAAGCTTGAATATCAGCTTCTTTCTTTCCCAAAAAAAAGAGGAAAATTTGCTACAAATACGAAAGATATATTACCAAAGACAAATATATGTACGCATATGCATGTGATTTGCGCCCTTTTTTTTAAATACAGAGAAAAACATTGCTAATTTCTGAGCAAAAGCATGATCCTCATAAGTTGTAACTAGAGGTGTTAATCTGACCGGGCCATACGGGCCTGCCTAACGGTCGGCCTGCCCACATCGTGACTCAAGCCAGACCATGGTCAGGATGGTCGGTCTAGTTATATTTTAAAAAAATAGAGAATGAGGGCAATGTTAGAGTTTTGAAACTTTTTGAAATAAATATCCAGTTTTGAAAATATTTATTGTAAGTATCAATAAAAAGAAAATTTACTGATGAAAAACTTTTTTACTCATAGTAAATAGATAGGTAAAAAATATTTTTACAGAGTAAATTTTCTTTTCATTGATACTCATTACAAATATTTTTAAAACTTGATATTTATTTCAATTAGTTTTGAAAAAATGACATTTTTTATTATTTTTGAAAAAAATTAAAAAAATATCCTTATAAAAATGTGGCCCGACCCTAGCCCATGTGGCCTTTGGATTGGACTAGGCGTCCCTTTTCTTTAATAAGCTTAGTCCGGTCCTTTTTTTACGAATTTTTCTTTTAGCTTGTATAGACTAGACCGAATGACCCAAATTGACACCTCTAGTTATAACCTCTTAAGTAACTTGAAAAATGTTATCTTTTGATCATTTAGACAATTGAAGATCAAATTAGTGTCGTTAGATTCTGTTATGAATGACTCAAATCTAATGTCATTACGTAAGTTACTATTTTGTGAGTTTGGGCTATGGTTAGAATTGTAGCTCATAAGCAGTCTATAAATAAGTCTTTAGTGTAGGGTTTTATGTGGCGAGAGAAGAGAAAAGAAAGTATGCCTCCCTTTTAAAAGAAAGAGAAAAGTGAGAAGAGAGATAGACAAAGGGTGTAGGGTTTTGAGTGGAAAGAGAAATTGTGAAAGATTATTGAATGTGTAATCTTGAAGTTATTAGTGAATTTTTGTTACTACTTTGTGGACATAGGCAATTTTACCAAAGCACATAAATCTCTATCTTTTCTGCCCCTATGTTGATCTTTGCTTCAGTTTATTTTCCTGATGTGCGAGAATCGGGGGTTTTCCCGGTGGAATCCACATGCTTAAAGAATATTATGGTGATAGTAAACCATAAAGAATAAAAGCTGAGGAGGAGAAGAAGAGGATAGGTATGTACAAAGATCATGCATTTTAAAGGTGGAACCAAATGGCTTTCTTCCCACTTTTCTTTTTGTTTTTCTTTTTTTCTTTTTTTTTAGATTGTAGCGGAATTTCTGCTCTACAACTTCAAAAGTAAGGTGTGCAAGCTTTAAATAGGGGCTTTTATGTTGTAAGTTCCCAAACTTTATAACATTTGGCAATTGGGACTCCATTTTAAAAATTTGGACATTTAAGTCCTTCAACTCTTAATCACTTGGCATATCAGTTTTCATTTTAAGAATTTAGAGACATAGGTCTCCAAACTCTCAATTTATTAGTATCGTTAGTCCCTATCTTGTTTTTACTATCAAGTGACATAATAGATATCAATATTTTCAGACTTTTTTTGTTTCTTAGGTCTCAAAATTGTTTTTTTAAATAGAAAAATCTCCAAAAGCTATCCCTTTTATAAGTATGATTCATTATTTTTTTCCCAAAGATAATGGTTAAATGCCCTCACTTAAAGTTAATAATGATAATTATTGACAACAACGTGATTTATTGTAAATAAAAAAAAAAAGAAATTTGTAAATATCCATTCTATTTTACTTTTAATAAGTTGGTACCAAATAATAATAATTTAATCAAATAATTGAAACACAGTGTGTAATTGTTCAATTATATACTTTTTTTTCTCTCAAAATATTGACATCTCTTGAGTTATTTAATAGCAAAAAGGTACCGAAAGCACTAAAAGTGCAAACAAATTAGAGTTTTGGGACTTAAATGCTCAAATTTTGAAAGTGAGGACTTACAGTGTCAATAAATTAAAAACTCAAGGACCTAAGTATCTAAATCCTTAAAATAGGGATTAAGGTGCCAACAAATTAAGAGTTTTAAGACTTAAATGTTTAAATTATTAAAATTGGATCTAAGTGCCAAAGGCTACCAAGTTTGGGGATTTGTGGCGTAACAATCTTGTTAAAATATTTTGAAATAAATAGCATATTTACAAGAAAATTCACAAAACGCCCCTTGAGATTTAGTTAAATCCAACATTTGCCTTTATATTTTTTATGATCTAAGTTTTCAAATATAATCGTTTCAGTGGTCAAAGTTTTTGAAATACCAAAACAACCTCAATAGTTACTATTTAATATTTAAATGATTTTAAAGTTAAGAAAAATAAAGAAAAAAAGGAGCTAGCGTGTTTGGACTATTACGATTAGGATATAATGTAGGATGTAACCAGTCTAACAAGTTCAAATTTGACTAGCTATGTGTAGAGAACCAGGGGCATAGATTCTTTATAGAGCTACACCAATCTGACTTATTAGGTTTTGGATTTTGTTAAGAAAATATAATTTATTTTATTGAGTTTGTTTTATTTTTTCTCTCTAAATTTAAGTTCTTAGTCATGAATATTTAAGATAATGTTTAACCATTAATCCTTAACGACATCTATTTCATTTTAATAGCTAAGCTAATAAAAAGGTGATAGTTTAATTATTTTGAAAAACTTAGGTAAAAATAAGAAAACAAATTTGAGATTTAGCTAAAACTCATGGACTATTTTTGGATTTTCTCTATATTTACTGCTAAAAAATTTATTTTAGAGAAAATTACATGTTTTGCCACATTTTTAAAAATTGTATTTATTTATATCTCACTTAAAAAGTTTATGTCACATTTTTAGTCATATCGCATATTAAATTATACCACAAATAAACATATGTAACATTTATAAAAAGTAAATCTTAAAAATAATATTTATGAAAATTTTGCTTATTTAACCTCAGTAAAATATATTGTAAAATATGCTATTTATTTTAAAAAAATAAAAATAGAAAGTTTATTTGTCTCACATCCAAATAACCCAACCGCGTTCAACCGTTGCCAAACTCGACCAACAAAACTTTCACAATCCGAAAGTCCCAAGTCCCACTCTTGGACCAACATAACTCACACCCAGCTGCAACTAACAACAACCAAACAAACAAGACGATTGATAAACAGCATCAATCCCACTCCCAGATCGAACATGTTATTTATACTTTTCTTTATACTTTCATCACCCAAATATGTAATATTCTTGTTTTTTAAAGACTTCATATTGTGACGTTGTCCTTAGTTATCCTCTATGGTGTTTTTTAGCCTTTTTTTTAATGATTATAATTCAAACAACACCTTCAATTAATTGAAAATTGAAAGGGTTTTTGACAAACCCTTTTTAATTAGAAAACTGAGTTCATATACAATAATATATGAGAGCTTTACATTATAGTTAGCTTTTACTTTACACTAATTGCTAAAAGGTTTATGCTGTTGACGGTTTGAACTAATGAGCTCAAACTTGTGTGGCAAATGCACCTTCCATTATAGAATGACATAAAAGTAAATAGAAACATGAAAAAATGAGATTATTATTCAATGTATAAAAACACTAAAAAGTTGATAGGTAACACATTGCAATTTAAAATTTTTTTATAATAAACCAGAATCTAAAAAATTCTAATCAAACACATCAGATAAAGACCGAAAACACTACGTCTAATTGATCAAAGAAAATCTCATTTTTAAGATCTTTAATGCCATATTTTTTTCCTTCAATCTATTGTGTGTGTAGGCACAATTCAGCAGATCTCTCCCATAACTTATCTCCTTCTAACTACTATAGTGCTTGAGAAGCTAAGAATACTAAAAGGGAGTAATCAAAATTCTACTCTTTGAAATTTGCGTGATCACAATCTAAGAATAAATAATGAAATAAGGCCTCTATTTATTGAATAGGTTGTAAGAGTTAAAAGTCTATCAGGATAAGAACAAAATTTTATCTCTCCTCTTAACAGTGTTACATGCCAACTTCACTAGGCTGCCCTCAGTGTTACATAACTATCCCTAGTAGGGAATTCAAAAACTTTGTTCTACACAAGTAAGAGATCGAGCATTCATGTTGAAAAATGGTGATCAAATCAAATAAAGTCTATTCGTGTTAGTCAGCTAATCATAGTGCAGAGTTCTATGATTATCTATATCATTTGTGATAATTTCAACTCAAATAATTAAAATTAGAATTTTATAATTTAAAATAATTTCTAATTTAAATAAATATGAATAATTATCCTTTATTCAAATTCAAACATAGTTAGAATTTAAATTAATTTTTCAAGTACAAACAATTTATTATTGCAAATTTGAATAAGTTTTTTTGAAATTAATTAAACAATTAATTCTCTAGAAACACCTAAAGTTGGCGCCTACAGTCTTAGCTAAATTATGCCTGGCACCACACAATCTAACTAGACTATGGGTGTGTAGACTAACAAATTTGGGCGTAATCTCCTGCACTACATGTGGTAAACCGTATCTACGTGAACTATCAAGGAATGAGTGAGCTAATATTTGTTTTCAATTGACATATATTTATCAAACTTCAATAATAACATATGAATTAATCCTGAATTGATTTTCCATTTAATTATGAACTTTGGGGTCTCTCTATTATAGACCCAAATTTGCACTCTTAAATAATACACTATATTACGAAACTTCATATATTTGTCTTGTTTATGACCTTTTATGCATATATATATCCCTATAGGTTATCCATAACTGGATAAAATGACTCACTTCTATTCTACCTTATGATTATTCTATTTCAAAGTTCTATTATTTCACTTATTTGTAAAATTCCATTTATAATAAATACAAATAAAAAATTATCTGATTGCCATATGTTTCCAAATGATGAAAGCTTTGTTCTTTTCTAATTTCCCAAATAATGCTTTTGAGAGGATAACATTAACTTTTTTTCAGAAGCTCTAATCGAATACAAGTTGTATCTTCAACATACTGACAATAGAGCTTTTAGTAATCAGAACTCTTGTTTTTGGCATATCAAAAGATATAACCTATAAACATAGAGTTATGAACCTTCTTCAAGATTAAAATTACACAAATAATTATCAAAATAAATTGATTTCAAATTAAACAGAATAATTATTAATTCAATTACACTTTAAATCCAGTCCAGTGTGTGACCACCATTAAGTCTAACACACCAATGTGTCTCTCATGGAGAATTCGCTCTAACGACCCAGATAAACCGCCCCTTAAATTTGACGTAGATCCTTATCACAATCATGTCATGTATAAAGTATCCAACTAAATATATAGATTGCAGACTATATAATTTAGACTAGTAAATTTTGGAGTCGTATCTTTATCGTATATAAACTACATATATGTCCAATCCTAAGATTTGGTTACAATAGTCACGAATCACCTGTTTGTGCAAGTGTATAATCATTATTATGAAGGCAATATAAAGACCAAATTATCAATACATATGTCTTTAATTATAAATAAATTATTAATTCCTTAAAGCACTGACACTAACACTAAAAATATTTGTAAGTATTAAACTTTTGAAGTGAGCATATTTTAAGAGTTTCAGAATTATTTCACATTCTTTTTTCTTTCAAATTTTTATTTTAATTTTTGTCTCCTAAGGTAAATTACCAGGTCAGCCGCTACTCATGAAAAAAAAAAAAGAAAGAAAACTACATGTCATAGCATATTAAAAAAATAATAAAAATTGTATTTATTTATGTTACTCTACTAATTATGTTGCCTTTTAAAAAATATTTGTGTGAAAGATTGCCATCAAGTTTGTGTTTGTTCATGAATAGTGGTTGAAGTCAATTTATGAGACGGTTAAGAAAAATGAAGGGGGCGTGTTCGAGCTCTTGAGTTCATGAGGCTTAACATTCAATCAAGGTTGTTTGAAAACGTAACTTGAGGGAAAAGTTAAATTAAAGTTGGTTTGAAATTTAAATATTATAAGAAAAAATAATAGAGTCAAATCAATTTGAATTATTTCAAATAGTATCTCAAACACTCTATTAAAGTCTAGGTGTAGAGAAGCTAACGAGATCAACGCGTTGAGCACCTCCACAAACAAATTGAAAAGGCTATATATGGTGACAAAGTGCACGAGCTGTGTTTTTATATTAAACCCAAGGAAGCCACCGAAGGATCTTCATAGGAACCCATTAACGCAAACCCCAAACCAAGCTGATCATGGCCCTCGTACGAGATGAAGCAGTCAGCAAGTCAAATTTTGACTCTGATATTTTCAGTTACATTTTGATATATTGAATTAAGATCTCTTTCTTGTACGGATGTAGATCACTACCAAACATGATGGGAAGTGTTCAGCCGCAATGACGAATAGGAACGTCCCACATTGCCAAATTTAGCTATCGGATTCAGGCCTCCAAGTAAAATTAGGTCTTTTGAAGAGCTATTGTGGGTCTAATATGTAGGCTTTGTTTCAGCTACCACTTTTGACTGGGGGCCATTATATTTTTGTTAGCTTATTACCCTTTTATACCAATGTATTTTCGATTTTTTCAAATAACATCCTTTGGATTTTAATCTCATCAAATACATACATTCATATTGATAAAATATTTAAGAAGTGAGTTAGAACTAAGGTTTAAAACTAAAAATATTGTAGTATATGAGAGTTTTATACTGTAGTATACTTTTATCTTATATTGTAACATGTGAAAGTTTTATACTATTTTATTTAAAACTGTTAAGTTGAAACTAAATTTATCAAACACTATATAAATTTAATACATAAATTTATATATTCTTTTAGCCAACCTTTACTTTTGATTAAAAAAATACTCAAAATACCTTGAGATAGAAAAATAAGAAAACTTTAAAAACTTGAAAAAAATTAACCAAGGGTTTTGAATTTGAAAAGGTCTAAAATATTCTTAAAATGGATTTTTGTGTGTTTTTGTTTTTGTTTTCTTAAAAGGTTTATAGGTATTGGACAAGGTGGTTAGAACTATTTTTACAATAGTATTTGAAAGCTTCACATTGCAGCGATTTTTTTATTGTTACTGTAACATGTGAGAACTTTACACTGTTTATGACTGAGAAAGTAGTCTCTGCCAAATAACCTATTCGTCATTTCTCTCTTTTACTTGAGAATAATTGAATTATTTTAAAAGTTAAAATCAACTATTGATCAAAATAAGTTATAAATTTATCCATTAAATCTAATTTAAAAGTAAACATTAGATGAGATAATGAGACAATGGGAAGCAATTATGGCCACTTTTGTTTTATATAGGTATGTATATGTAGATAGTGGGAAGCAATTAATGGAAGTTTTATTTCACACTCAGATTCCAATGCCTCCTTCTATGTTATTTTCTCCCTTGAACACTTTGCCATCCAATTTTATGTTTTCATTTGCTGGAAGCCAAAAGAACGCCTTGTCTAAAAAAAAGCAGAATATTTGCATAATAAAACAAAAGTGCATTTAAGCCATTATCTCCGAACTGTCCAAATAATTCTCCTTAACTTTGGACATTTCTATTGCATTTACATTACTTCCCAGTTTCCACCACCCTATATTGACTTTGAAAAATAAAAAACAAATAAATAAAAAGAAAAATCCTTGGGAGAGTCTATAGGCCCGTTTGATACAATTTTTACTTGTATTTTTAGTTAATAAAAAAAAAACAAAAGCTGTAATTTTTCAATAAATATTTAAAGCCATATTTTAAAAAAAGATTTTATAAGTCAAAATAATTTTTTTTTTAAATTACAATAAATTTTATATTTAAAGTTATAATATATTATTGATATTTAAAATTTATTTTAAAAATATTTTTTTAAAAAACTATATTTTATAGTTTTAATAAAAAATACTTCTGATAATTTATTCAAATACTTTTAGAAACAGTTTTTAGGCTCAAAAAATAGTTTTTGAAAAGCCTTCTTATTGGGCCCTACGCATCTTGCTTTAGAGATTGACAGAACGTGGCAAACAATGATTGATCAGCACAAAAAGGCTAAGTAAAATTATGTCATAAAATGGAATTCTTGCCCTGTTTTGTCTTTGTTGGAGGCAATGTACCAGAAGTTTAGAGAGCATTGGGGTCCACCTTTACAGGCACGTTGAGGGAACTATTCAAATGACGCGGTTTTCCTTTCTTCTAAAGCCCACAAATATCATCTTCTTCAACGTCATCCCAATCTTACTACTTTTCCCTTTTCTTTATTTTATTATATTTTATATATTTCTTTAGCAACCCCGACTACGCGTGCACTTTTTTCCTGCTAAAATGCGCCGGCCATGTATGGGTGTTTGCCCTGATGATTCAGTGCCGTGCTCAAATTTTGCATTTTAATTCTGATCCTTACATTTCTTTATCATCCCATGACTATGCTAAAATGTGAACTTTGTCCTTTAGTTTATGAGACTATTTATCACGAGCCTAGCCGGCATAGTTTTAGGGAAACAAATTTTAATGTCACTTATACTCTCTATTTGTGCGTCAAATTTTTAAATATTATTATTTTTTATTTTTTTATATATCAATTTCATGTACATAAGAAAATATTTAAATAGGATATATTTAAGAAAGAGCACCTCCACAATAACAAATCAGAAAAGAGATATTTGTGAGAAAATTATTATTGAAGAGTTGAGGGAAAAAAGTTTAAAAAGACACATTTAAAAAACATTTTTTAGGATATTAATTATGAAAAATAATATATAAGTATCGTTTTGATACAAGATACATTTAAAAGAAAATAGTTTAATAGAAGCAAAGCGGAGAAAGAAAATATATTTTAAAGAAACGCTCCATATAAATAATAAATAATAAATAATAAATAATAAATAATATTAATGTGCATAAGAGTTTTGAGGGAAAAACCAAATAGAAAAAATGAAAGAAAAAAGTAAAAAAGCAAAAGAAAAAAAAGATAACAAAAAGAAAAAGAAAAAAAGAAAGAGGAGCTGTCATACGACGAAAGTAAAGGAGTGACCAAATCTAGATATACAGACATATAGATATAAATGTATAGATGTCTCATAAAAATTAAACAAAATTTAACTGAAATGCTCGGATTTTACAAAAAATCATACCCGTTAAAATAACGGGTGTTTCAGTATAAAAAAATGGAGATATACTTAATAATATGTATTATTTAGAGAGGACGAAATTATAAACTTTTAGATACAATGAGGCCTCAATTGAAATTTATAAAAGTTTTAGAGATAAAAATCATATTTTCAAAATTTGAGTGGAGAATTGATACAATTTATAATTGTTTAAATGTAGTGAGGGCACAATTGAAATTAAAGAAATAAATTAGAGACAAGAAACATATGTTTCAAAATTTGAGTAGAAGCATTAGCACAATTTACAATTTCTTTTAATACAATGAGGGTGGAATTAAAATTTATGAAAAATTAGAGGCAAAAGTCATATTTTTAAAAGTTTAAATAAGGGCGCGGTGTTAAGGCTCATGATTGAATTACAAGAAAATCTTATTAAAATGTTTACGGCATACATATTGTGTTTACAAAATCAAGTACAAAATTCAACAATAGAATTCAAAGTAAATGACCGTGTTTTAAGTCTTTTTTTTTAGTAAATGGCCGAGGTTTAATAAAATTAGAAAAGTGATTATTGTTTTTTGAAATAGTTAATAAGTGATGTATTTATTTATAGTTTATCACTGATTAACTTTAATTTATCGTTAATTAGCTCAATGATTTATCATTGATTAACCAATATCAATTAATGATCAACCAATTTTAATCAATAACCAGTAACAAATACCGATGAACTAATGATAAAACATGGTATATCAAAAATCCCACATTCAAGACTTATGAAATGAGGTAACATTTTATAAGATATTAATTTTTAGGCTTAAGCTATGTTAGATTTAGTTAATTTATTTTAAAAGGTTATCACTTTTTACAAAAAATTATTTCTAAAAGGTGTAATTAAAGATTGATCATTTATTTATAAATTGAAAAAACATGATCAAGAGAAACAATGTGAAAAAACATGATAAGGAGAAACAATGCAAATAACGCTTCTAAAAAAGCATATTTAGTGCGTGTTTCAAGTATTCGCTCTAAATTTTTAAATATATATCCTTAAAAGTGTTGTTTAATTATGCAATATATATTGTTTGTGACTTAAACCGTACTTAAGACATGCCTAAAACATTATCCATTGTTTAGCAAATTCGTCAAGATCTAAAGCGGAATTAACAGATTCGTAATGTCATGATTCTACCACTATAAAATATAGGATTGTTTTATAAGCCGTCAAAGCCTAAATCATTCTTAATAATAATAATAATAATAATAATAATAATCTATTGAGCAACTTGTTAGTGATGGCCATTAACAACAGTAATGGATGACCAACAAATTGTCCGATTGGTTTTTTGTGTTTGAAGGCAAAACCAAAATCCTTGAATTTGATGACCGTAGACCAACTAACAAAACAAACAAGCAACCAAAACCCAATCCTTACAAGACAAGAAAAACCCACCACAAACCCACAATTTGCAAAAACAACAACGTCCCACGTGTACAAGGCTGCTATCATGCGCCGGTCGCTGTTTTTGTCCTCCGACTTTGAAGCTTTCAAACCTATTCAAACCTATGGAATCAATATATATTATCTACTTGGCACTGAAAATATATATATATATATATATGTATATATAAAAATAAAAAAAAAGGCAAAGACATATTCAGAGAGAAAAAGACATCCAACCCGTATCCCAAATTTGCTTCCAATCTTCCCCCTATCTCTCTCTCTCAACAATTCTCTGATATGTCTCCCTTCTGATCTCTCTCTGTCTTTCATTTTTGTGTTTTTTTTTTTTCCATCCCCCACCCAAAAAAAGAGAGAAAAATCCTACGTATAAATTCATATTTTTGTGTTCGTTGACGAGCTTTATCTTCTCTGTCCTCCATTTCTCGAACCCCAAGAACTTGGCTTTCTGATTCACAGGAGATATTTATCTTTCATTTTTGTTTTCTGGGTTTTTTATTTTTGTTGTTGAAAAGTTGAAATTTGAGAGAAAGAATTGAAGAAAGATGATGATGATGATGACAATGGAAGGGATGATGGATAAAGGGGTGTTGGACGACGTGATAAGAAGGCTTTTGGACGGAAGAGGTGGAGGGAAACAGGTTAGGCTTTCGGAGGTAGAGATCCGTCAACTCTGCGTCAACGCTCGCCAAGTCTTCCTTTCTCAGCCTAATCTCCTGCAACTCCACGCTCCTATTCGCATCTGTGGTCAGCTCTCTCTCTCTCTTCCCATGAATATGATGATATTAGATTGAACAATCCAAAAATATCTTTAGTTTCTGTCTAGGGATGTCATTTGTCTTGGATAAGAAGTTAAGAAGTCCATTTGAATTGGTAACTGGATTTTTTTGATTGGTCTATGTTGATCATGAACTTTTGGAGGAACCCCACCTGGGTTTTTCTTTGCAGAAGCAGAATGATTCGTTTTTTAGATTAAATGTGTTGCCCGGATTGGTTGTTTAGAGCTGTGCCAATTTATTGCCCATTCTGTTGAACAAAATGGTTGCTTTTGCAAAATAAATTTATGGCCCGTTTGGTTTATAGGTTTGAATGTAACAAAAATTAAAGGCTTTGTGAGAGAAAATAATATAACAAATTGGTCTGAACCGTAGTTTGAACCTACGAAACAAAAGGACAGTTAAGGTTCGTCTTTCATCCTTCAAGAAGTGCCAGTCATGCTGCATGTAATGTTAATTCTATGTAACATAATAATGACTGTGGAAAAATGCAATATCACTCAATATCACTTTGTGATAGATAAATTCTTTCATTTTTTTCAATTTACAAAGCCATTATCATATAGAATAAATGCCATATCACACCTTCATTTTTACACGTTACGAGCAATCCTTCGTGAATGATTTAAGCTTTTCAGGGTTCTGGATATTTGGGTGGCCGAAAGGTTTATGCTAGGTCTTGATTGATGACATTCATGTTGTGAAGTTTGTTGCTTCGGGAAGTGATGGATTTTTGAAAAAATTTACCCATATTGTAACTTCTTTTGTGTTATGAACTACTTAAGTTAGGTGGCATTTTTACCGTTGATTCCTCAATATTGATGTATTCATTTGTTATGATTCACACATTCCAAAACCATGGAAATGAGTCGAGAGAAGTGAAGTGACAAAGTTACTGCCTAGGATGTTCCTGAACTCCCTAGTTGCTTTTTTTTAGTCCTTTTGTTCACTGGTTTTACATCTTTACAGCCAAATAGGGCATTCTATTTTGTTTCTATCCCTACATTTGACATAAATCGCAGGGAATAAATTATGTGTAAAATGAAAGAAACAATTAGTTCCAAGTTTCAGTTCCTAGTCTTTGCTTCTTCTAATATTTTAGGCTTCTTTTCTTGCAGGTGATATACATGGCCAATACCAAGATCTTCTGAGGCTATTTGAATATGGTGGCTACCCTCCATCTGCAAACTACCTCTTCCTAGGGGACTATGTAGATAGGGGCAAGCAAAGTCTAGAGACAATATGTTTGCTCTTGGCCTACAAAATAAGATATCCTGATAAAATCTTCCTCTTGAGGGGAAATCATGAGGACGCAAAGATCAACCGGATTTACGGGTTCTTCGATGAGTGTAAGAGGAGGTTCAATGTCAGACTTTGGAAGATTTTCACCGACTGCTTCAATTGTTTGCCTGTGGCGGCGCTTATCGACGACAAGATACTCTGTATGCATGGAGGGCTCTCCCCCGATCTGCAACATTTGGATCAAATAAAGGAACTTCCGAGACCTACTGAAATCCCAGATAATGGCCTGCTCTGTGATCTTCTTTGGTCTGATCCCGATGCTTTGGTCGAAGGGTGGGGAGAGAGTGATCGGGGTGTTTCGTGTACCTTTGGACCAGACAAAGTTGCGGAGTTCTTGGAGAAGAATGACCTTGATCTCATTTGCAGAGGGCACCAGGTAATGCAACAGAAACAATGCAAAAAATTGAAGCTAATGAGCAATAATAATTGTTGGTCAGAATGATTACTCAAATGTAGTCATATCAGATTAAGAAAGTTCCTTCTTTTTCTGCAGGTGGTGGAGGATGGGTACGAGTTTTTTGCTAGAAGGAGGTTAGTGACAATCTTTTCAGCTCCAAATTATGGCGGGGAATTTGACAATGCTGGTGCTCTATTGAGTGTTGATGAAGGCCTAGTTTGTTCTTTTGAAATATTGAAACCAATTGATAGAGCATCACCTAGTGGTTCTAGTGCATCCAAAATGAAACTCAAAAAGGTATCATTTTCGTCTCTTCTTATCTTTTGTTTTCCTTTTTTGTTGTCTGTTTCTTCCTAAAACATGTCTTCCATGTATTTATCTGATGACCCTATTCCATTTTTGCATGGACAGCCCCCTAAAGCTGGAAAGATCTAATGATCCAGAAACTTCTTATGTGGAGAGTTCTACGATAATTTCTTTCAGTTTGATAGGAGAAACAAGTAGTAATCTTGGGAGAAAGAGACCCCATCCTGATGAACTATCGGAGTCGAAGAAGATGGAGATTTGCGGATTTAGTTGCACAGAAATTCTTTATGAAGTTTGTAAATCAGATATAAGCATTAGGTGACTTGCTGTGGCTTTGTACCTTAGAGGTGCAGTTTGTGAGTAGAGTTCTTAAATTGACAAGGCTTCCGTTCAACCTTTTTGGTTTTGTGTAAAATTAAAGCTTCACCTATGGTGCTTTGTAACCTTTCAACCAGTAATTTCACTGATTTTGTTGACAGATCATTTGTTAAATGACTTCCACTTTATATCAATTAATTGATATGCTAAAATTAATATGACAAGAGCATTTAACCAAGAGCAAATCAATTGGTACCGAAGAGTGAATAAACTGGACAAATTCAATGGAACTAAAGAACCGGACTAACTGGTGCTGCATTCGATCCTCTCCAAAGCAAATTTTAAGGAACAAAAAGTGTGAAATAATTCGATTTGATATGTTATGTTCATCTGCTTCAAGGCATAATACTATTTCAATCGTTGCATCTACGTTTTGTCATAATCGTTATACTTTGAATATTGTAAAAGTTAAACTTTATTATTATAATAATATTTAAAAAATGTTAAATGTTGTATTGATTAAAATCAAAAAATAAATAAATATATTAACCAATAGCAATCAAACTCAAGATTTGACATATGCTATACCTAGTGCCAAATTTGCCTCCAAGTAAAGGGTGACAAATTTAACACCAACAAATAGTATTCAACTAAAGAGTGATTTTCCTATTCAAATTACAAAAATTTGGCATTGACACACTAGTTTGGCATTGCATTGGAGATACCTTTGAAATCTTTAATCTAGGTAGAAGCAAATTAAGACGGAAGAGAGACGCCAAATTGTAATTTTCAAAATTGAAACTCTAAGATTTCGCCATCTTGGATAAAACATTGCCAACTGATACAAATAGGGGTGGCAATAATCGTGTTCGTGCCGACACGTTTAGCCCGGACACGAACACGATTAATAAACGTGCCAGAAATGCCAACACGAACACGACAAGCCTAGGACACGCGTAACACGGCACGACACGATTAACACGATTACTAAACTTACCGTGACGGGTTGACACGATAACAACACGCATATGACACATTTATTACCCAATTAACTAAAAATTTAAAAAAAATAAAAAAATTTAAAAAAAATTTTAATTCTTCTTTAAAAAAAGCCAATAAAAAAAATTAACAAAAACACAATATCTAATTAATACTAACCTACTATAAATATTTCAAATATTTTTATTTTTAGTTTAAATGTGTTATAAACGGGCAGATCGTGTCGTGTCATGTCAACACGTTTACGGCCCGTTTAATTAAACGTGTTAAAGCGTGTTTAGCGTGTCAGCACGAATCCAGTCCGTTTATTTTCGTATTATTCGTGCCAACACATTTATGGCACAATTAATAAACGTGCGGTCCAAACCCGTTTATCTCATGTCGTTTTCATATCGTGCCGTGTCTAAATTACCGGCCCTAGATACAAGTCTACTTCTCTATAAAAAAATAAAAAATAATAAAAAAAAGGGGAAAAAGAGAAGTTTTAATTTTACAACAATTCGACTATTTTCACCTGTCAATTAACACAATTAATTATGTTCACCTAACACGAGAAGATCATCTTCTCTTCTTATTTCCTTGCTTGCCAGGATATTGCTGGCCCATCTTGGTTTCTAGTTTCTTAGCAGTTCGCTGAATAGCGGCCAGCTTCTGATTCTGAGTGTAGCTTTTCCGTTTGCTGCATAGTCAACAAAATACATCTTTGTAACATACTCAATATAGATAAGAGTTATAATTTGAATATGTCATCGAATTCGCTATAATACCCATCACACTTGCGTAAGAATTAAAGAAAATAAAAATAATCATCTTCTCGTTACAAAAGTTTGTATTATCAAGGAATGCAATTCGGCAGAATTAAAACGAGAGAGCAACAATTGTGCTTATTACAGCACACGAAAACGGAGCATAATGAAAATCATGGACAGACAAAAAGGAGTTAAGGCATGGGAAGAAACCAAACTTGGACATGCCTCCAATCGAAGTAAAGGAGAAAAAAAAAAAAAAAAATGAAAGTTTGATCTTTAGGTGACAGAAGGAAAGTATCTGACCTTAGAAACAATAATCCTGCCGTAAGAACCAGCCCTCCGACTGCCCATGAAACTCTTTCACTAATAGGCATTTCTGCAGCCCACTGCTGGAAATCATCCAACACATCCAAGCCACCACCTTTCTGGGGGACCACAGACCGTGAAGCTTTCCAAGAATCAGCAACCAAATCAAGACTGGCCTTACTACCATAGCATGATGTTTCTTCGACGTGTGCGTCATCTTTAACAGCAAAACCTGCAGCCTGACACAGCTCTGTACCATTGTGAACCCACTGTGAAGCCCTACCACAAACAAAATCATTCACTCCACATGGCGCTAGAACCTGGAAGACAAACTCTTAATCAGAAATAGGGTTTTATCAATCCTGCACAAAGAGAATACTATAGCCACTCAATTGTAAGCCTGTTTGGGATTTGCTTTTAGAACTCCTAAAAGCACTTTGCACAAAAAACCGATGCAATCATAATGTTTAGTTAATGTTTACAAAATCATTTTGCACAAAGATGAACGCATTTTATGTCTTATTGAGAAGTTAGATTTTGTAGCTTTTATGTTCTATTTTTACTTCTGCTTTAAGTAAAAATGGTGTTTCTATTAAAAGCACAACATATCCCAAACTCCTCCTGTTTCATCACGAGAAGGTACACAAAATCACTGCCAGTGCCCCAAAACATAGACAAAAGATGAAACAATCCACAAATTGCTAGCGAAGCCAAAAGGAGATATGGAGTAATTCATAATTCTATATCACTGTCGCACAAGATCAAGTAAAACCTTATAAAACCTCCCACCCGTGACCCCTTCTACATGACTGGTGACACAATTTTCTTTTTTGATAGATATTTATTCTCACAATAAAAAATATTGGCTTGTATTTGAGGGGTACATACACACCTGTGTTACTGTCTCCATGGAGAAGTAAGCATCAGAACAAGCCTTAAAGACTCTATCACAGAACGAGGAGCATATTATAGGAGGTCCAGGCCGAACACCAACATGTGGATCACAGATTGAACACTCCAATAGTTCCCACAATTGCAAGCAATCTTGGCTGGCTTCTCCTGTTGAAGCCAGCTTCCTAATGGTTAGCAATGCAGGATGTGTCTGAACTGCGTCACAGCAAGTATTTCGGCGGAACACCCTGCAAAGGGTCAAATCTTTTGATCCCTTGCTTACCCTTTTTGGAGGCTTCCCTTGGGACGAGAATGGCGGGAATCGACCGCCTTGTGAAATGCAGAGTCCATCTGATTCACCTACATTGGCATAGATTTAAAGAATGTTACTTGATTTAAGAGAATCAAGAAATAAAAAAGGTTTCAGCAATCCCCTTTTATCTATTCAATGATTGTACACTTCATGGACAAAAAATCCTATCTGGAACAATACCATCAAATCTTCCGTTTCATCCAGATGGAAAATTCTCAACAAAATATTATTCATACGCAATGAGAGCTTGAATGCTTTTCACCTTTACTAATGGACTCAACCAAGTCTATTTTACAGCAAATTGTCCCTCTTTTGCAAAACAAACAAACATAAGCCTAAAGATATAAAATTTTACTTCCCGAAATTCAACATTCATAGGGGTAAAGCTGCATTTACCTTAAATCTTATTTAAGGTACACTTTAAAAGCTTTACGAAGAAACAAAACTAAGATAATAACAGGCTATAAACTAAAACTGAAAATCAAGCTTGATAACAAACTTCCCAATTACCCAATTCCTCTTTTGTGGTCTGAACTCCAAAAAAAAAAAACAAGAAATTACAAAACGACCTGATAAACCCTCCAAAGAACAAAACTTGATCGTGGGGGAAACAACAACAACAACAACAACATATCAAATAACATATAATTTTGAACGACAAACATGAAACAAAGCAAAAGGACAGAACAATTAGAAGTTTCCAAACTATAAATCAACGTTCGATGAGGGACAGAAAACCCCATCAATAATCAAACGTATATGTATCTAGATAGAGATTTATTTATATTTATTTACAGACGAAAAGGGTAGGAGCAGATTGAGAAGAAGCAGCAAAATCAGAGAGCTGGAACCCATTTTTCCTTGAATCTAATTCTACGAGAAGACTCGGAAGTCGGACGTGGTGACTTTACGCCATGACGATGCGTTCGACGATGACAATCTGGAGACAAAGCAACAACTGTTTTTTTTCCCCTGAAGAACAAAGCAACAGACTTTAGCCCAATTCTTGAGGAAACGCCGGATAAGCTGACTGAATGCTTTGCGGGTTTGACCCGATCAAATGGTCTAGAATTGGTGGGCTAGGAAAGCGTTGGACCCATTTTATTGAGGTTCACTTTGCATTGATCCCATTTAATTTGCAAAACTTATACATTTTCACCAATTTAAATGCCCTAAGAAAACAAAAAACAAAATGACTTGATCCTGTATAATTATCAGTTATGATCAAATCTCTCATTAAAAATTTTCCACGATATTAACTTTTTTGTTTGCCCTTATTTAATAACTTCTTGTAAAAAATTTGGGCATTCTTTTAAAGTCTCAAACCTAACTTTTTGATTGCAATTATAATGCACTTAATTCCTTCGTTTTTTTTTTATTTTTTTATATATATATATATACAAAGAGAGAGAATGCCACAACTTTTAAGTAAGACTCAGCATGACTCTAACCTTAAACTATGGTTAGGGTGGAGGGACTTACAACCAATTAGGTTGCCCTCGCTCGTCTAATTCCTCCACATTACTAATACCAATTTTTGAATTACATAAGAGTCATTTGCTTTCTATGTTATCCACTCGAATTATTATTCTTTTTGCCATCAAAAAGTTCACGACTAAATCCTTATCAATATAAACATTGTAATGTTTCCATCATAAAATGCATACGTTTTTGTGGATTTTTTAATTATTCTATGGAATTTCTTTTATGATCTCGTTCAAAAAATCACTAATACATATTTTAATTACCAGCATTATATGAGCATTCATCAGTATTCATTAAATACGTTGATTGTTCTGGTCATTAAAATTTATCATCTTGTTTGTCACTAGTCATTAAAAGAAAAATAACTATAATGCATAAACTTAGTATTTAAATTACAAATGAAGCATATATGAATAAGATCTATTTTAGTAAGGTCTTTTAGTTTATAAAATGACATATCCATTTATTTTTTAATGACTAAACTTCTTATTTTTACTTTTTTTTTAATAATAAACTATAAGTTTTTTAACAAACAACAATTTTAAATAACTAATGATTTATTTAGATGAAGATAGGTTTTAATGACCGATATGATTATCGATGCGTATCTTCTGATCAACTCTACGTGTGGCTGCACACAATAGTTAGACTATCTTCCCTACTTTGCCTGGCTCCCCGAGGCAAACCTACAAGAAGAGGGAACACCTTGAAGGTCAAGGGGGACACTTGTGTGACGCCAACCAAGGGCTCTCCCACGCTTAAGTCAGATACGTGTTCAGCTGAGAGAGAGGTTGGGCTAGATATGAGAGAGTTCACTTACCTTGAGGATGGAGTAAATGCTCCTATTTATAGTGTCCCACATGGACTGGGTCCATGGGTCTGCCCCATGACCCAAGTGCACCACACGACGGTGTCAAAGTTGTAGGTGACAGATGCCACAATCACCATGAGAGAGGGACTTTCCATCTAAGGGTTGTGGTAAGGCTATGTGGTGGCCTAGTAAGCAGTATGTCTTATGTTGGGACACTTGGTTCAGGCATTGTTAGCACCGAGCAGAGCACATATGCCAACCAGAGATGGCCACCTCCTGGTGCAAGGCCAATGATGGCCAGGATGGCTTTAGGAATAGTAGCCAATCAGCTGAGGGTTTCTTTAGCCATTATGGAAGTAACAGTTAGAGTAGGGTGGTCGACAAGTTTGAGATATGGTCCTTAGACGATGTACTAAGCACACCCCCAACAGTGGCCCTCTAATGCAGTTGGTCGATACTTGGCCAGGTTGCACTTCCTCCGAGTATGATGGTCAAACAATTGAATTGGTCCTTGGTTGGATGTCCTTAAGGCTCATGGAATCCCAAGCGTCTTTTGCCCAGGAACCTCCATCAATTACACCTTTTAGTCGTCAACATTGGTTGACATGTGTTAGCTTGTTATTTGTTGTTTCCCTAACAAACGTAATTATTGCACATCTTTGTAGTTTGCATCTGCCCTTGCTTATAACTAGAGAGAAGCCTTCCATTTTGCTTATTTCACTTACAAACCCTAAGCACTTGCATATAGCTACCAAGAAGGATTCACTTTGTATGCTTATAGGTCATCACCAAGAACCTTTTTGTCTTTCTAGCCTAATAAGGTAATTTTTGAACCTACAGTGAGTGACTTAAGTGATTCTCAAAACCAATTTGTCAACGTTTCTGGGTTAGATGAGAGTACCCAATCTAACTACTCAAACCCTAGAAAAAGAAGGAGAGACCCAAGGAGAACGATTGTCGAGGTATCTGTGAATAGATCTTGGCAGATGGTTTTGGTTTGATTTATTCCTTCAGAAGGTGCTGCTCAACTAGTTCAGATCTTGAGCCTTGGCAAGGGACCATACTTGAGTAGGAATTCTTAGACCTTATGGAAGGAATTCATTTGACCTGACCCTACAAAGGGAAAAATCCTTATATTGGAGCGGTCGCTGTAGGTACCTCTTGGGTGATCAAGCAATAACGTGCCTGATTGGCAACTGCTGATAGTGGGCCAAGTACGTTAAGTCAAGGCAATAAGACGAAGTCAAAGTTTCCAAAGAAGTGAATGTTGAGAGGGCTGGATGACAGGCTTATGTTTGGAATCAACGTTTAGATGGGGGCAAATGATGTTCAGATCGATTCTAGACATGTCCTCATGTGACCACGTGAATACATCCTGATATTTTGTTAAGAATTTCTCTAGGTCTACTCAAATCTTAAGCTTTAGGTGAAACCTAATCATAACTGTTTGGTCGGAGTGTTAAGGATCCAAGTTGAATGGGACAAGGTCTTCCACCAGTGATGCTCAGAGTTCCTCTTTAGGGAGGCGTGGGTCTAGGTCAGATAACATTTTTGTCCTTTCCTTGGCAAGGAATTCTATCTCATCCATCTTGTAGATGGTCGAGACGTTCATTTGTCAAGCTGTTGTATGCTTCACTGCTTTGCCTTGATCTTATCACACTGACCCCATTCTCAGTTAGGAATTTCATGGCTCAATGATATGTAGATACTATGGCCTTCAAGGCATTGAGGGTTGGTCTCTCGATGATGATTTGTGCTGCGATGGCTTATCCACCACAAAAAAAATTGACTAGGTGGATGGTCTGAGCACGATCTTTCCCAAAGGTGATAGGCAAGCAAATCTCCTCAATTGCTTAGATGCACTCACCTAAAAAGCCCATACAAGGGGTATGCATCAAAGCCAGTACTGTATTGCTAATTTTCAGCTTGTCGAAGGCCTGTTTGAATAAGATATTTACTGAGCTTCTATTGTTGATCAATACACACCAGACAACATTTTCATGATATGTAGTTCAGAGACTAGGGCATCATTATGTGGGTAAATCACCTTGTCTGCTTGTTCTTCAATGAAAGTGATGGCTACGTCTTCTTATCTACACACCTTGTTGATATGCTCGGACATGTTCATATAGTCTTCTCTCTCAACCAACTGAGCTTTCCAGGCATATGCTTGCCGACCACTGGTAGTATCCCTAGTGACTGGCCCGTCAAAGATTGTATACATGATGTTCGACAGGTTTGGGATGTTCCTACCATCCTAGTTTTGTCTTCTCGGTGGATCGTCTAAGGCTAGCTTGTTGTTTCTTCTTATATTGCTCCCAAGGGCCAAAACCCACTCCATAAACTCTCTAAGATGCCTATCTCAAACAAGCTTCTTGTTCTAATCTTTCAGTTGGATACAGTCTTGGGTGGTATGCCCTACATCTTTAAGGAAGTTGCAATACTTCCTTTGACCTTTCTTCACTTTGTTACCTTTTAATAGTGGCAAATTGGTCAGCAAGTTATGTTGCTTACTTGGTTCAGCACCTCATCTATAGTAGTGATCAAAGATGTGTAATTATGAAGCTTTCTAATGGGTACTTTCAGCTTGTCAGTCTTCTCTTTCTTGGTTTGATTGGATTTGTCCTGGTCGGATGAATCTTTTTTGTTCTTCTTCCCAATTGTGATTCTTTCTACTTCTTAGCGCAAATCATATGGCCAGAGGTGTCCACATGCTTCTAGGCATAAGCGAGCATCTGGAAAAGTTGCTCGGCTCTTCCAGAGCAAGTGCCCAGAGCAAGCTCTTATCTCGGAGACCTTCCTAAAATGTATGCTTGAGGGCTTTTTCTTCCACATGCTCCACTTTTAAAGGTGCTTAGGTAAACCGGTTAATGTAACCTCGAACCTCTCCTTTGCTTTATTTTGCAGTGTTAAGGTGCATGACTTCCTTCTTCCTCAACTTGGACAGGGCAAAAGCTATTGAGAATGCTTCGAAAAGTTGCCCAAAGGAGTTCATGGTGCTCGACTTAATCGGTCTAAACCACTGCCGAGTAGGGCCGATCAGCGTTAATGCAAAGGCTTTTCACATTGCCACGTCACTAGCATTCTGAAGCATCATGTGCCTTTTGTAAAGTTTTAAGTGCTTGTTGGTGTCTATTGTCTCATCATATGCCTTTATCTAAGACACCTTAAACTTTTTTGGCATTGGGGCCTCATAATTGCCTCGATGAAATGTGGTTAGTCATGACCTCATATACCCTATACCGGTTGTTCTTAATTTGATCAATCCATTACTGCAGGTCCCGGAGTTGCTTGTTATTAGCATTCTCGGGTAGCTCTACCCATTATTGAACTTTGCCTTCAAGTCTGCCATTGTTCTAGATGGGTGGTTGGTCTTGGGCAAGACGAACCCCCCAATGTTCAAGCCTATCAAAGACTGAGGCTCAAGAACCTTATGGTGAGTGATTTTGTCTGACCCGAGCACTCGATCGACCACTATGGGCACCTCAGTTTGTCCAAGATGTGCTCTTCGATGCTTGTGTTCCTATGCACTTGGAATCACCTTTGTTTTGTGATGCGTCGACCTATTCTATTGGGCCATTAGCCTAGTCTCCTTGAACTAGTAGAAGGAGTGCGAAGGGAGGATGTTGTCGTCCATGATGTACTACCATTTGCTCCGTCAAGAGATGCATCATTACGGTGAGTTCTCAGATTATATCCTCAGCATTAGGCATTGTTCCCCTTACACTGGCTTGTCCATCTAAACGAGACCGAGTCGCTCGGGGTCTACCTCGGAGCCTAGTCTGATTTCAATTTTGGCCGTTCTTTGACCCCTCTTATTAAGGAGTGTCATCTCGAGTCTGTCCCTTAGTTACCATAAGTGTATAGGTGAATGTTGCAAGGGCACAAGGCCTTCATTCTAGCACTAAATATTGATGTTTGTCTTTTGATCAACTCTACATGCAGCTGTGCACAGTGGTTGGATTACCTTCTCTGCTCTACTCGGCTACCCAGGTTAAGCCTATAAGAAGAAGGAACGCCTTGAATTTCAAGGAGGACACACGTGTGGTGCTAGCAAAGGGCTCTCTGACGCTCAAGTCAAGTACTTGTTCGACCGAGAAAGAGGTTGGGTAGGTATGAGAGAGTCCACATACCTTAAGGATAGAGTAAATGCTCTTATTTATATTGTCTCATATAGACTGAGTGCATGGTAGGTCTGTCCTGTGACTTAGTTGCACCGTATGATGGTGTCAATGTGGTAGGTGACAAGTGCCACAATCTCCATGAGAGGGGAACTTCCCATCTAAGGGTTGTGGTAAGGCCATGTGATGGTCTAGTAAGCGGTATACCTTGTGTTGGAACACTTTTTGTAGGCATTGTTACTGCTAAGCAGAGCACATATGCGGGCCAGAGATGGCCACCTCTTAGTGCGGGGTCAATGATAGCCAGGACAACCTCAAGAATAGTAGCTGATCAACTAGGGGTTTCTTTAGCCATTATGGGAGTAACGATCTGAGCAGAGTGGTCGACGAGTCCAAGATATGGTCCTTAGACGATGTACCAAGCACACCCCCAACAATGCTAATGACAAAAAAAATATTTTATAAATGTTGCAAAAAAGAAGCCTATTTCATTGCAGAAAAAAAAAAAAAAGGTTGGTATGAAGAATTAAAAAAATTGTGTCAAGAAGTTAAAAAAATTAATTTAATTTTCCAAAAGCGGACATTTTCTATTAAATTGAGTTATTTTTTTCATTGTCAACAAAATAATTAATTAGTAGTTGAAGAAACTGAACGTAATTTGTCTTCTACCCAAATTTAGGTCATCTGCAATTATTTGACTAATTGAAAATATAAATAATTAATTAGCAATTTATCGAGTCATTAAATAACATTAATAGTCTTGAAAAACCTTGGTTGTGCTGATCCTTTTAGAAACAAGGTTATTATTGTCTTCGTAGGTTAATGAATTATTTAGGTTTGGTTAATATAGAATTTAGTTCCAAAAGAGGATATTAGTTTAATGAATTATTTAGGTTTGGTTAATATAGAATTTAGTTCCAAAAGAGGATATTTAATTTATCTACTATCAATATTCGGCCTTATATATCTTTTATCCCTCGAATTTTCCCAAATCTCAACTTGAAAAAATGTAAGGGCATGTAATGTTCGTATAAATTGGAAAGTAAAAGTCTTTAGCAAAAGAAAAAAGAAGAAAGCAAAAGAAAAAGGAACTGATGTTGCAATTAGTTGTTTTTTACACTGCTTGAGGTTTTAAGTTTTGAATTTGAGTATACTTTGAAAGTTGAAACTTGGGTGTGATTGAAATTTTTGAAAAAAAAAAGAAAAGATCTGTGTAGGTATAACACTTTAAAAATTTCAGGAGAGACAGTATGAATAACTCTAATCCATTCTAGGATATGTGCTCTCTCTTGTGTTAGGGTTTTCACATTTGGTTCCTTTTTCTTAGGATAGAAGTCTAGCGCTGTCACTTGGCTGGCCTTCAGACTTCTGACCCTAGAGATGGAGTTTTGGGCTCCATGGTGACCATCCTAGTAGCGAAGTCCGCCTTGTGGTTGGAGATGACACATTTTGGCCAAGCAAAAGGGACGATTCTTTAGCATTTTGGCCGCCTATTCGGGGCGTGTTAGAGTTCCAAAGGCTTTATAACTTTAGATTTCAACCCTCATCATAGTAATATTGGAGATGAAAAATTTGCACGGAATGGTGTTCAATGCTAGAGGTGTTGTTGCGATAGTGTTTGCCAGTGCGAGGCAGACAAGGGCCCTAATAGGTCTGCACTTTGGGGGTTTCAGTCCCTATGGTCACACCAAGTAGAGAGCATGCGTGATTTAGCTTCCCACAATGACAACACATGTTGCTCGCTCACTAACGTGGCAGTGCCTCTTCTACATTATTTTTAACTCCTTGAAACATTGCTTTTCCCAGCCTCTTAGTTACGTTGGTCAGCTAGTTTCTGGTTGTATTTCCATAGGGCATGGGTTTTTTTTTTCTTTATTTTGTGGTTGTTTGGGTAAAGTAAATGTAATATTGTTTTTGTTATGCTTTAGAGTTTTCGAAATGATAACGAAGGTGGATTCTTTAATCTCTGAGCCTGGCTGTGTGTTTAACCTACTAGATTTGGAACTTTATATTGTTATGGTTGACCTTTGTCCTAGGTCTCTAGGTGTCAATCAACTTAAGTTTTTTATTTATTGTAAAGGTGGTGTTAGAAGAGCTAGATATGTGCTTGATAGTTGGTGTGTCTTTTGATTTTTTCCTCTTTGGAGTTCAATGCATGTTTTATCTCTTTGTGCATTTTATTAGAACTTAATGATGGTTGTGATTAAGTCTCATTGTATTGTATGCTCATTTAGGTTATCACTAGCATGTATATTTTCTTCGTTTGATATACAATTACCTTTAAGACAGAGAAAATTCAGCAGAGGAAACTAGAGGAAATTATAAAAGACTTAATCTTTGGCAAAAGTTTAAAAGGAGGAGTTAAATAGCCTTTTTGGAGGGGAATATAAAAATTAAAGAGTTTTTTTTTTTTTGTTAGTTAGTAATAGAAGGGCAGCCTAGTGGTTGTGAGAGGTAGTGTGGGGTTAGGCCTCTCATGTTCCACGCTTGAGGGGGACAATTTTGAGTTAATATGATCCATAGGGTGCATAGATACCCAAAAAAATAAAAAATAAAAACAAAGAAAAAAACCTAAAATTTCTTAGATTTCAACTCAAGGCCAAAATTAGTAACTCTAGTATCAATTCAAACTACCCTGTGACGAAAACCTTAATAAATTCGAGATTCACATAATTGACTCCATGAACAAAATTGATAAATCTATCAACGACAAATTTGATGAATTAGGAATACACCGAATTTACTCCCACAGAAAACACACACACACACATTTATTTATATATATATATATATATATATATTACTGTTTTTAATTAAATAAATTCATTTTTTGTTTACTTTTTCAGCCTTCCATTTAATTTAAAAATGCTATTTATTAATAATTGTATTTGTGGTAGATGAGTCACTCACTATCATAAAGATTCAAAACTTAATTATAGTTATGATTCCTCCAATTTGAAAACCCAGCTAGCTCCACCTTGTTCCCTCTATTCCAGCCCTCCGTCTCTCTCCTCACTTACCCCCCGTTTGACAATGGTTCTAAACACGCGATTCCAACCACAAACTCAGTTATAAACAGTGTAAAGCTCTCACATGCTATAGTAACAATTAAAAAAAAATTGCTACAGTGTAAAGTCTCTCACATACTACAGTAAAAATAGTTCTAACTACTGGTTCCCACCACCTTTCCAAACACTTTAAAGCAAACTTACAAAAGAAAAGTCGATTGTTTGAACATTCGAGATCTTTTAAATATATTCGTTAAAAAGTACTGTAAATATACATGCAAAAATTTAACCATGTAAACGGATAAAAATACAATTAGTCATGCGAGTTTACTCTTGAACCTTCTAAAAATGAATTTTCAACTCAGAAGTGGTACCATCTCCATAGTATTGAAAGAACAACTATTGGGCAAATAAAAGAATGAAAGGAAATTGAAAATGACAAGTGAAAAAGGAAAATAAGAAGGCAAATATATGGAGTTGACTCATTCATCTTTTTCTAGGGGACTCATTTGCCTTTTTCGAGTACTGTTCATGTTGATATCAAACGCACCAAGAAATATGTTTTTTTTTTTTTTTTGGCTTTTGTTATATGTTTTTGTAGTTTATGATTATCTAACTGCAAGCTGGTATCCTCCTTTAGTTATTAGGCTGGATGCAATGTATCGGCAGACTTCCATCTTCTTACAAATTTGTTTTATTTCTTTTAATAATTTGTCGTAAATAATAGATACATATAGTACTAGACAACTATTTTCTTGCACTGAATTTTGTAGAAAAAAGGGAGGGAAAAAAAAAGTGTACCGAGGCTGAAGATTCACGCTTTTGTATGACAAAAAGTAGATTGGATTATCCTACATTATTATCTTAAGAGTCTGGGATTGAATAAAAATAAATATTTTAATATTTAATGGTAGAGAACATAATTATTTTTTGAGGAGTACTAAATATAAACACTATTCTAAGTTTATAATGTTCTCAATAAAAATAATAATAAAAAGCTGAAAGGCCAAACATCTGAGCAAAAGAAAACAGTATTCCTTACAAATAATTTTTTTTTTGTTGCTAAATAAATCACCGATTGAAATGTAAATAAATTAAAACAAATGAAAATTTCAAGCATATTAAAAAGAAACTCCATTCATAAACTGCAAAAACAGTATTATCGTAAATGAAAACGAAAAGTTCATGGCTAATTAATGAACCCACGATAGAGTAAAAATCAAATAACATTTTAAATTAAATTATAAACAAAAAACCATTATATACAAAGAAGAAATAAGCAGAAAAAATAACAATTTTTTTTAATTGGCTAATGAACCCACAATATATTAAGCACAAAGAAACCATAATGAACTCCATTACGCATAATCCATAAAAGCAAAGATTAAAAAACGAAATTGGAAGTGGCTTGAAGAGAAAGAGTGTTTCCTTTGTAAATATGTTTTGGAAATAATGGTTTGTTACCTCCTTATTTGTAAAAATAAAATGACGCGTGTCAAACCAGAAAAATAGCATCTGAATAAAAATTTTAAATAGAGTCTACAATTAACACTTTTTTTAATTTTTAATAAAAATAAAATACTAGTCAGATAGCTTTGTATTGGGGAGAGAGAAAGGAGTTCTGAGAAAATGGAATATTTTTTTAGCTTTTCATGGCATACATTGTCCCATGTGTTTGAATGAATTACTAATCCCAACAAAAAGGGAGGCCATTCAGCTTATTGGGAATGTTTACTATTTTTCCATCTTGAGTTAAGCACCAAGCACTAAATAAAGATAATTAATTAATCCTATCCCTATTAGCAAAAATAATCCTTTCCATATCCCGCACTTAGTCCAGTGCACCAGATTAGGCCTAATGGTGCAACACTTTCTTATTTAAATGCACATTCATTTACAAGACCAATTGAATTGAGATTGAGCTAAAAAAAACAAAAAAACAAAATCAAAATTTTACTAGACTTTTTTCGACTATGGCCTATCTTCATATTCATGGCCCACGCTGTTACGTTTTTTATGTTGGAATGATGAGGTGATTTGACCTGTCTTTTTTGTTTGCATTAAAATACAAGATTAAAGATTCCACGTTATCTTCATTGTTTCCAACGCTATAAACTAACCATTATTACGACTACTTATTGGACATCTTCTTCTTTTCTCTTGTTATATACCTACCCAAAGATACCTAATTGAGAATCAAACCTTGTTTCATTTTCTTATCTTTCTTGATCAAGAATCCCTTACTAAAAAAACACAGGACCAAGTTCCTTATCATTTCATTAATGGTCTTAGTAAAATCATGATTTTAAGGCGTTAGAGAGAGATGTGAAAACACCATAGATCCTTTTTTTAATTACAAATAAAGACCACCTTAAAAATCATCAGCCGGTCTTTTTTTTTTATATAAACTATTCAGTATCTGAATCCACCATTTAAAGACACGAATCCACAAAAAAAATTCTTCAACTCTAGCTGGTGTATACCCAATTAGCCTACATTCTAGCCGTATCAGACCCATACGAAAAAACTCTCTCAATTCCTGCTTCTTCATGATAAGACTCAAAACTGAGACCTTTCTTAAAAAAAGATAGGTTTCTTGTAACCTAATCCCCAAATGTTGTTGGTAACCATCAGCAGGCCTTACCACGTCAAAATCTCCCCGCCAGAACAACTTTCCTCCCCAGTGAAACAACACTGCAAATAATATATCTTCAAGATTCCAGGCACCATATATATGTAGTCCTTCGTTTCAATAAGCAAAAGTACACAAATATTGGTCCACCCAAGGATTCTCATATTGTCTTAACATGATTCGGCACCCCACTACAAACCACAACCACCCCACCACCACCACCAATTCGTCGTTTCATCCTGATTGGCACACACTCCAAAACCAATGAATGAAGCACATGATCAACATGCACTTCCCACTCTCTACAATCAGGTACAATGTAAATGCACTTTTTTCCCTTAAAACTTGGGAAAGAAAAATTCAAATTTACCGTGTCGACGTTGAAAGTATAATTAAAATTATCCCAAAGAAGCAAAGAAAATATATACACAGAAAGTAGAAGTGCATTAACCAACCCTAAAACAAGCTAAGCTACACATGAACAACATCATACAGCCTGATCTTCTCACATTAACTACGCTATGCATATGATTTTGCACATGCCACATAGCATAACTACATACACAGCTTCACTTCATTACACATGAACAACCATACACAGCCGCTCACAAGCCCCTCCTCATTACAGAAACACACATGCAAATTACTGCAGAGCTACATATATTATAATATATGCTATATATAATAGTGGTACGTTCTCATCAGCCATGATAGGATTACAAAACATGCTCTCTCTCGTTATGATCATATCTCACACGTCGAAAGGAGGAGGAGGGCTGCTCCTTGGTCCAGTTTCGCTTGCCTTCTCGAATGCGTCCGACGTCGACTTTCTTCGAAACCGGAACGATTCTCTGCCTCCTACCAAAATATTCAATGAATATTATTTTTCTTAGTGATGAAACAAAATTATAGTATCAGTGAAAGATTACCCTACATGCAAAACTGTGGTTTTAATTGGCGACAAACTATTAAAACAAGTAACATAGTTACAAATGTAATATTAAACTAGCACAAAACCAAACTCTTTCATGACCAATTATATATTATCTTAATTTTATCAAACTTTCCCCATTTTTGAACTCCAAATTTCATCACCATTATTCACAACAAAGGTACATGAAATAGATTGCTTAACGCAATGGGTCATAACAACCACAAATCCATTTGCATTGAGTGTTACTCACTTATGTCTCTCACCAACTAAATAAAAAAGTTGGTTTTCACGTCAGATTTGGTGTACCCAATAAATTTGTGGCCTACATCTACCTAATTAAGACCAATTAATCTAATATTTTTTTTTTCTTCTACCCAATAAAAGTTGGATCTGATTTTTCAATTCTTCATAAAACCCAACTTGGAAAAATAATATTTTGCGTGTCCCACAAAGATTAAAATAGGGGACCTCTTCCGAATAAGACCGCACCATTAATGTGTAGAACAAGAAGCAACCAGAAACGGATCAATATGTTTCTTTCGTATCGTCCTTCAAAAAAGGAACATGCAATAATAATAATAATAATAATAATAATAATAATAGTACTACGTCAGGAAGGACACTAATGTCATTTCACTCCACTTGCACCCAATATCCACTCAGAAGGAAACACCTCCACATAATGACAAAAAGAACCCTCATCGGGATACTACTAGTACTAGTCTACTCCACTAAGACGGACAAGCTACAAAGTGGGGGAAAATACGCAGGGGTATTTCCGACATTTCGCGTGCTTACCAGAAAACGGAGACACTGGAGGAGTTGACCCAGCTGGTGAGACCGGAGGCGAACCGCTCTGATACCCTGGGGGTTTTACTATCATGATACTCCGCGTCACTCTCACCGCCTCCTCCTGAGGTTCCTCACCGTATGATCTCACGCTCACGTTCCCGCCGTCCGATCCTGATCAAATTAACACCAAATAAAAAAAAAAAACTCCACTTTCGATTAATCACAGGCTGATCGCATCGTAAAACTCTCGAGTTCAGTTGTAAAAATTGTAAAATCGCGTATAAATAAAGAGTGTTGATGGTAGATCTAAATTGTCTGATCGTGATAATTAATCAAATTATTTCGAGTGATTATCGTGATGAATAATGTTCTGAATCTGATGATCTAGAAGTTGATTAAAAGAGTTTACGGCACAGTTTAAGAGTAAATTATAGCCGGCGATACCCTTGCCGGAGTTGGGACGGAAACTGAAGGAGGAGTACTTCCGGAGCTTTCCGAGACCATTGTCCGGCGGAGGGCCAGCGACGGTGTCGTCCCAGAGCTGGTCGAGCAGGCCCATGGAGGCGGCGGACGTTAGCAAGGAGAAGAGGCGCAAGTTAGCGAAGGGGTAGAAAAAAGAAAGAGATCTCCTAAGCTTGCTTTCTCTCTCTCTAAAAAACCCGAGAATAAAGGAGAAAGCCTAGAGTCGGGGAGATATTTAACGGTGGGGAAGGCGTTAAAGGTCGGACAAGTTTTTGCAGTAGAGGAGATCTGGACCGTCGGATGGATCGAATGGCAGCCGTGGACGTGGCAAGTGGATCGATGAGCACGTAATTAGGATAAGACCGATATGACAGGTGGGCCCCACAGGCTGGGTAGATTTGGAATGATGAGAGTGACACGTGGATGGAAATCCAAGGTATGTTAGAGGACAAATCACGTGACCGGGTCATCATTCGGATATAGATATACGAGAATGCCCTGACTCTATCCAAACAATGAATAGAGCGAAACGAGATTTGATAAATTTACGAGTACTGCCACTCTTTTTGCATTTTTTCCAGTTTCCCGGAAGCCCTTTTTATCTTTTTTGCTCCTTCTCTTTCCCTAATTCTCCCCGTACAAAGACTGCCATTCGTCCCGACGACACTGGTGGAGCCACCCAAAAGTCGACGTTGCTTAGATTTTTTTTTCCTTCTTTTTCGCTGAATTAGCGGTCGTTTGGATTTCAGACATCATACCCCGGACATTTTTTCCACGTTACAGTAAAATGACGGTTTTGCACTTCTTCTTTTTTTGTCCATTTTTCTTCTTACCAAATGTAACTACTACTTATTTTGTATTCTGAGTTTATGTAAAAATTATATACCTTTACCTATTTGTCTCACGGGTTTAATAACTGGTTTAAATTTTTTAGCTACTGTTTTTTTTTTTTTTTTACGGAAAAAATTACTCCCCTAAGTTTTATAGGTTTTGAACAAAAATTCAAGTTTTCATAAAAGATTACATTATAGTAAAATAGTTTAAAATGTAGTTCATGCTTATGAATCAAACGAATTATTATTTGTTAAGAAGTTTATAAATTCATGTTTCAAATTCACACTAAATCACTCTCTTTTTCCGTCAAATGTTTTTGACCATGAAATTGACAAAATGTCCTTGATTTTTTTGAATTTTTTTATTCTCCCCATAAAGGTGTTTAGCTCTGTTTGTCAAAATTGGCCATTAACGGAGGCAAAAAAAAAAAAGTATAAATCAAGTGTAAATTTGACACTTGTCACACATCGGACTGGATATGGTTAAGGTATGGATGGACCAGATTAGGCATCATACGAGGCTAGCTGGGGACCTGAAACGACACAGGTCTAGATTGGGCTAGGCATTGCACAGAGCTAAACGGGAAACCGCAACAACGCATGTTTCAGGCTAGGGGCGGCGTGCGACAATCGACTTTGGAAATCCGCATAGATCCAGCCAACAACAATGGGGTGGGCGAGCTCTAGCTGATATTCTGGTAGGGTGGGGGAGCTTCGAGAAGCAGCGCAACTCCAGCGAAGCTTGGCAGATATTTGCACAAGAGGTGGTTCGTTCAGAACACTACACCAAATCCTTTGTATTGGATAAATTATCCCACCTTTTATCCCACAAATATAGGACCATTTTCTAGTTAAAGGGCAATTAATCAAGTATAGTCTACACCAAAAATAAGATTGAAATTATTTATTAGTCCCAATGCCGTGTATTAATCGCAGCTTATACAACCCAAAGTGGAAGATATAATTTTTATAACTACAAAATGCAATTTATAATTTAAAAAAAAAATAAAACTGTATGCAATGTTGTAGGACTCTCATTAATTGTTCGCATTATAGAATTGGTCAGGATTATCATACAAAATTAGCTTAAAAAGAGTTGTCTTGCATTGTGGTCCCAACTATTTTATGGTTAGATTTTCTTTTTCTGAAAATAATTTATATTGTAATTTTTTGTCTAATTTTATTTGAAGGTCAAATTAGTTTTGTTCGTTAGTTTTTAGTGTTGCTCGTTACTTTCTAGACCCTTGTGATCGCATCGTGTCACTCTTGTTCTTACTTGTTCTTTAGGTATTTTTTCACTTGGAAACAAAAGGAATATATAATAAAATATCAGGATAACAATTAATTAAAATTCTATAATTCTGTTCTTTCAATATACTTGATCAAATTGTTCGCTTAGTCCGAATTAGTTCAAAAAAGTTGACTTAATATTGAACAAAATTTTCTTCCAGGGGTACCAATGGTACAAGGTGTATATTAGGGGCAAAGCAATAAAAAATGTCCATAAATAAATATTTTGCTTCTGTTTCTGGTTTATCCCTTCTTCTTCATCGTATTTTTCCTTTTTTTATTTCCTTTAAACTTTCGAAAACATTTCTTGTTAAAGCAACAACATCGAGTTATTTTCAAGCAAATCATGGCACATTAAGCAAAAGGAGTAAAATGACGGGAAATACATTACCTTGATTAGTATGTATCTGTTTTTCTTTTCTACCATATCTACAAAGAATGCACTTGTATTTAGTTGGGATATAGGGTTGACAACGACGTGCTAATAAGAAGGGCGTTAAAATTTTTCATGATAAGAGTTTTGTTAATGACGTTGTAGTTGTTCTTATTTTTATTATACTGAAAAGCATATTTTATTTAAGTTTGATTGAAAGTGTCCTGAGAACATAAGGTGATAATTCATGATAGTACAGTGAGAAATGGGGATAGGTGGCCTTTTTTATGGCCTCTTTAGAATAAATGGCTATACTTTTTCTACATTAAGCAAATGACTCTTGTATATTAATTTTAAAATTAAAATGAGAAAAATAACCTTTATTATTATTAATCAGTTATAATACATTAATGATAAATTTGAGTATATCTGTAGACATTGAATCTATAATCAAATGCAATATATGTTAGATCAGTTTAATGTATTCCTTTTAATAAATTTGGGCCTTTAAATTACCATTATTAAGATCTGTTTAGCATCAAAGAGAACTTATTAGAATAATAAAAACAGTTTGAAAACCAAACCAAATGAAATTAAGCAGTACTAAAAAGATAAATGATACCATACACACAAATTTATAATGGTTCACTCTATAAAGGGAGCTATATCCATTGTTCTTCACTATGTATGCATTTAAGATGTATAGATTACAAAGATGATAATCAAAATGAGAAGAAATTCTTGCAGAGTTTCTGTATCTTCTACTTTTCATGTCCCTACAAATGAAGATGACATTCCTTTATATAGAAGATGAGGAGAAATCATGACTTCTAACTGACAGAGTAGGGATGATAGTACCCGGAGTAATCGCAATAATAGGACACATGTCGATCTACGATAAATTGCAAGAATTAGGCCCTCCCCACATATAAAGTTCGTGACTAGACATACTCAAACCGTCATATTGTATAAATCGATTCCGTCGAATTAATACTTGAGAGATCAAACCTGTAATGACAAAAAAGGTCATATGTGTACACGATTGGTATGCAGTCAATCGAATCGATCGAAGCCTCAATTTGAAAATATGTTAGATCAACATTGCTCCTCTTATCAAACAATTTCAAGTCGATTGATCTCATTGGGCACGACTCGCTTCAACCACAACTCTAAGTTGGCGTTTTGGGCCTCAATAGATGATTTAAGCCTAGCCAAATCGCACCCCAATAATATCAACATTAAACCTAAGTACATCAGTGTTAAAAGGCCTAGTCTATCAATGATAGACTTTAGTACATTAGTGATAAGACCCTAGTATATCAGTGACAAACACAAGTACGTATGTTATAAACCCTAACAAAAAATAAAACCAAACCCTCCCATTTTATCTCTCCTTCTTCTCTCACCGCAACAAGTGTCGCAGCCTTTGCCGACAACTTCCTACATGACAACTTGACGAAAGTATCTCTAGCATCAGAAAACCTTTTCTTTGGCGGATAACTCTTCAACACGATAGCTCCATCGACGGCAATGTTTACCTCGCATGAGATTGAGGCTCAAGATTGAAAGATCCACCTCCGAGACTAAAGATCAGGATCATCTGTTCTCCTTTTCTCGATGCCTTCTTGTTGAGTTCGTATGCTATCGCCCCCATAGTCGACTCATTGCTGATCTGCAACACATTAAGCCTAATGATCACTCTGACATCCTTTGTCACCTGAATCTATAGGTCGTTTTTGGCAAGGATAGTGATGATAGTGTTCTTAATCAGTGGCCTAGAAACGCCTTCGTGATTTCCCTCATTTTGGTCAAAACCATGGAAGACAGCAACAGAGATGGATGACAAACGAAGGGAGTAGATTGGTTTCGATGCGAGATGGTACGATGATAACACATCAGAGTAGCATAAGCGAGATAGAGAAAAGAGACTAGGAGATGGCATGAAGAGGGATAAGCATGTTTTGATAGAGCGAGAGAGGGTTGAGACAAATGTGCTAGGGTTTCACATTTCAAAATAAGAAAGGTTGTTTTCAAGGGTGTTTTTGTCTTTTTATTCCATTAATGGGTGAAGCCACCATTCTTCTAAATTGGGAAAAGTTGGGTTATGTGCATAACAAAAGGGCAGAAATGGGCCAAATCTGCTTAAATCCCTAACATAATTATTTATATAATATAAATATAAATGGACTTTATATCTAGTCTTTTTAAGGACATATATAATGAATATTATCTGGAAAATATTTAATTAAAATTCTATAACGAAAATTCGGTGCATATAATATTAAATCTGTTTTTCATTTTGTCTAAGCAGATTAATTTAGTTTTGTGCTTAAGTCGATGCCATATTCATGTAATTGTGTCATTGTCTCGTTAATTTTGTATTTTTCATCATTTTATTTTAAACAACATCTACATAGTTTAGCAAAAAGCAAAATGTATATAAAAATTCAAGCAAAAAAAAGACCTAGAAACTTCTTCTTATTTTTTATTTTCCGCTTGAAAGCAACCAGGAACGGGTAAGCCAAAATAAGTAGCCTTCGGCAAGTATTCAGCTCTAAAAAAAAGGGTAGCCTTCGACAACTATAAGAACTCACCTAATGTGTAGAACATTTTTATGTTGCACATGGACATGATCTCATGGTATAGAAGATATTTTTGCGTGGATGTTCATAGCCTGATGGCTAACACTCTCTGTCGGACGCGAGAGACGCTGCCCAAGTATACACACTTCTAGTAATTTCTTCACCGCAGTCCCCATGAGAACCTAATTTGGATTTTAAAAAATTAAAAATAAATAAAAGAAGCTAGTTTGAAATAGTTTTGTTACAATGGTCTTCTTTTTTTTTTTTTTTTTTTATTTCTCGCATGATCTGAATCGTTAATGATTTAAGTACTATCTACTGGTGGAGCCAGAGTGGGGTACGTGCCTCACTTATTTTTTAAAATTTAGATTTTCAACCCAATTTTGCAATTTAAAATTTCAATATGTCCTTGTTTTAAAAAATTACAATTATGCCCTCACAGAATAATTAAAATGTAGTGTTATACCTCAACGAAATAATTAAAATATGTTGTTGTGCACCAAAAAATAATTTAAATTTATTGTTATATTTCTATTTTACAAGAAAAATTATAATTATGTCCTACTTAATTATTCAAATATATAGTTATGTATCTTTATTAAAATATATTATTATTTATTTCCACATAGTTCTCCCACCCAGAAAAAGTTATAGCTCAGCCACTAGTTTCCATTGTTGGTCGAAATTATATTCCTTAACAGACCAATAGTCTCACGGTCTCATCTAGTATGAGTATGTGCCAGTGTGTGACGATGAACTACAATACTTAATTTCCAAATAATCAGAAAAGTAATTGATGTTTAGTTATATTTTAGAATAAAACTTAATTAAGTAATTAATATTTATTTATATTTTTAAAATAATTATTGAATAATTTATTTTTGATTTGTATCTTAATCTCTTTTTCTTTTTCTTTTTCTTTTTCTTTTTTTTACTTTCTTTGTTTTTTTCCGTTTTAACATAACGTACTTATAACTTAACCGGGTGTTTGGTAAAGTTGTGGGAACTACAGTTTCCATCACAAACTCAGTTATAAACAGTAAAAAGCTCTCACATGCTACAGTATCAATAAAAAAAATTACTACAATGTAAAACTTTTACATGCTACAATAAAAATAATTCTCACCACTGATTTTCATCACTTTTCAAACAGCCTTTAAACCGACTCCTCAAATAGTGTTTGGGAGTTCTTTTGACACGAGTTCATATGTGACCTCTTATCAAGAGTACATTATTGGTACGGGGTGTTGAGTAATAGTAATAGTGTTCGCATTATTGTTTTAATCTTCCTTTTTCCCATTGATAACGTAACTCATTAATATGTCCCTTTCCCAAGCTTAAGGCCATCACTCTTTTTTATTTTTTCCCATTTTTTCTTTAATTTTGAGCCTCGAAAACTACAATTCTACAGCATAACATTTAAGAATACATATGGAAAGCGATGGGACGGCCGGGTTGTCTTTGTGTACAAGTAATATTCATTTGGACCTTCTATTAAAAAAAAAAATCATTTGGACCGGCGTTTTGAAGTTGAGGACTATAGTTTTTTGGAACAAATTTTAATAATTCTTCTCGAATTTAAGCACTAGCAATAATATGCTTCATGAAATTTAAAATGTATAATTTATTTTCTTGACCTTGAAAAGGAATAGCAGTAGTTTTTTCTATTGGATTTACGAATAGAAATAACCGCATTTGTGTCATATGAAGAAATTTTCGTAAATGAACACTTTAATATTCAAAAGATTTATTATCTAACTTTTATGCTTAACTAATATGTTTAGTGTTCATTTTAATGAAAATAATAACCTGCTAAAAATGTTTCCATGATTTTAATAACTTATATAAAAGACAAAGATTTGATTCCCTTTAAAAAAAAAAAAACCTCAGATAATACAATAAACAAAGAAAAAATAGTTAGAATCCAAAAGCACTAAGGCATTCAAGCTTATGCCTTTTTGCGAAGCAAGCAAGACCTCCAAAAGCTAATGGGTCAAGTAACCGCACTTAGCAGATTCATTGCCCATTCATCTTATAGTGTCTCTCATTTTTTAGCTTCCGAAGAAAAACTCCAAGTTTAAGTAAGCAATCGGTATGAATAGGCCTTCCAAGACTTGAAAAGGTACCTTTCCACTCTGACAATTCTATCAAAGTCAAAAGAAGAAGAACCATTGTACTTCTATTTGGCGGTGTAAGAAACAACAGTTAGCTTAGAGCTCATCAGAGAAGGAGACTCAGTTTAGAAACCAGTGGTTTTTGTGAGCCATCCCCCATTTAACGTAGAGACAAGGTACACGGTGATTAAGAAGCTCGCTCTTGTACTCGTTGTATCTACTTACAAGCTACGACCATACTTCGACGGTCACACCATTATTATGCTCTCTTCGTATTCGATGTGAGCCATCTAATATAGGCCAGACGTGTTGAGAAGATTAACCAAGTGGGTAGTGGAGCTCACTAAGTTTGACATCGAGTGCTGGCCAAGGACAACACTGAAGGCTTAAGTGTTGGCCGATTTCCTGGCCTAGTTGACATACAAGCCTAAAGATGAAGAGCCAAAGGTATATACAACACAAATGGATGGATCGAGCAACAAGAAGTGCTAAAGTGTCGAAGTCCTATTTCGATCACCAAATAGTGAAGAAATCAAACAAAGCTTCCGATTAGGCTTCAAAGCGACCAATAATGAGGCCGAATATGAAACCATGATTGCTAGATTGAAATTGGCCAAGACACCAGGGGCTGTCAAGCACAGCATGAAAAGCAATTCGACTCTAATCGTCAACTAAATCAATGGCGAATATAAGGCTCGAGATGAGAAGATGCTCTCATTATTGCAACTTGTTAACAAGCTCAAATCCTAGTTTGATAGGTTCAAGGTAAAGCACGTGTTGTGAGAATCGAACGCAAGAGGTGATGCACTCTTAAACTAGCCTCGGTTCATTTATCAAAGTGAAAGAGAAAAGAGTCACTCCACTCGGATTTATTAAGCTCCCCACATAGAAGAAATGGAGGAAGTGTAGTATATAGGCCCCTGAGATGATTAGAGAGTGACGATTGAGACGTACATTAATGAAGGATGGTTATCGGATGACAAACAGGTCACAAAAAATGAAGGTCTAAGCTACTAGATACTACCTGATTGATGATAAGCTTTACAAATGGTCAATTATAAGGCCTTATCTTTAATGTTTGGGCAAAGAAGAAATGGAATGAGTCATTAGGGAAGTTCACGAGGGATCTTGCAGGAACCATTCGAAGGAAGATCATTGTGTGACAAAATAAAAAGGCAAGGTTATTATTGGCTGATAATGCAGAACGATTCAGAGGACTTAGCCAAAAAGTATGATAATTGCCAAAGACATGCACCAGTCATGCAGCAGCCTACGGAAGAACTCTCCATGATCAATTCACCGTATCCATCATGAAGTACTCAATTAACATGGTCGGGCCACTCTCGCCAGCTCCTAGTCAGGTGAAATACTTGTTGGTTCTAACTGACTACTTTTCTAAATAGGTTAAGGCAGAGGATTTTGTAGATGTAAAGGAAAAGGATATTGAGCGATTCATTTAGTGAAATATAATCTATAGGTTCAAAGTACCTAGAAAAAACGTTATATATAATGGTTTCTAGTTCATCTTAGGCTCCTTTAAGAAGTTTTGTCAATATCGGTAGATCATTATGAGCTTTTCAACTCTTAGATACCCATAGGAGAATGGACAAGCTGAAGCTACCAACAAGACAATAATCAAAAACTTCAAGAAAAAGCATGAAGTAAGGAAGGGTCGCTGGGTCGAGGAACTTCCAATGGTACTTTGGGCATATCAAATGACTCCAAGGAGAGCAACTGGTGAGTCTTCTTTATAAAGCCAAAGCAGTGATATCGGCTGAAGTGATTATACATGATCTCCGCATCGACTACTCTCTTCTAAACAAGCCAATAGAAGATGAGATGCTCAAGGATGTGCTCAATATCATCGACGAAAAGAGGAAAAATCTTCTCTATTGCCTTGAACCTTACCAATAAGCAGCAACAAGATATTACAACTCCAAGGTCAAGGTCAAAAGATTTTTTGAGGGGTAGCTTGTTTTGTGGAAGGAATTCTAAAATACAAGAGTGGAAAATGCTAGGAAGTTGGCAGTGAACTAGGAAAGACCTTATAGACTAAGGCGTCTTTTTGAATTCTTGCTCAAACCAAGGCCTTGTCTCATTAATCTGTCATTGATGTCAGCACAACATGGATATTTTGAGATGCACCAATCAAATTATGCCACATGTAAGGTATGATTGTGTAACGCCCCCCTTCCGGACGCCACAGATATCGTTACATTCATTCTTTAAAACATTAATTGGAGCTAACTATTGAAGTTAATAACATGTAATTGAAATCATAGTTTGGAAAAGCATTCCCAGGATCTTTGCATACATTTTTTTTTTAAATATATAATTTATAAGAAATTATAATCTTTCTTAATTAAAAACAATTTGCTTTTCCCATAGACATTGTATAAATAGTTTGCTAATATCATTTAAAATTAAATGACCTTTGAAAATAATAGATGAATTTCTTTGAACATGTCTCGGCCGGCAGGCCGAACTTTCAACTTCGGCAGGCCGAACTTAACCGGCAGGCCGAAGGTCACCCATCGGCAGGCCGTCCGAGGCCTTGCAAAAATGAGGTTTTCAAAATCCACAAGATCGGCAGGCCGATGCTTGGCAACCGGCAGGCCGATTGAAAAACTTCGACAGTCCGACCAATATGGTCGGCAGGCCGAACCCTTTAAAAATGATAATAAGATTTAAAACTTCAAATGCGGAAGAAAACTTTATAAAATAATAAAACACAATCACAAAATTTATAAAAATTATACTTCAATTATAAACATACCCATAAAGTTATAAACATAATTAAAAATTTAAAATCATAACTTATTCCTTCAAAATTTCTTTCCTTGGCGTTCTTCCATTTGCAACCATCTTCCTTAGCTCACACGCCCATCATAGTGTCCTCCGCCTATTTCACCAATTTCTTACCCTTATCTGCAACATGATGAAAAACTTAAAATAAGCCAATGCTTAGTAAGTACATGGTAATTCTCACAATTTAAAACATTTCATAAACATCATCATCATCAACTTTAAAACATTTCATGAACCTCATCATTATC